>NMUG010010306.1:0-10991 GCA_002855965.1 Monotropa hypopitys | reverse complement strand
CCTTCTGAATATTATTATTTTTATTTTTATTTAGTAATATATTAATCAATTAATTTAAATTGGGACGGGTGTTACAGGCGCGTTGGTTCGCATAGGTCAAAATCCCCAAGAAGGTATAAGAAGAACCACCAAAAGTCTGGAGTTGTAGTTTTCCCCAGCAGAATTGCCAATTGTGGTGGCTGCTTCCTCGGATCTGATGACCTTCGGCTAAACCCTCTGGCACTCGGGGGGTCAGTAAAGGTTCTGGAGCTTCATATAGGCTAACCTACACAAATCGGGTCCTCTTGCTTGGCTCCTGCAAAATAAAGGTTAGTACCCACTGGTCGGCAGTGACCGGATGGGGTCTCCGAAGATTAAGTCAGATTACATTTGAGGAGAAGATAAAGGAAGGATTGAAAATAGAGAGGTCCGGAGAGAGGGGGTCACAAGACCCCATGAACAGTACCTCAATCGGGTATTTATATGGAGAACCTGACTTGGAGCCCAAGGCTGGTGTGTGGGGCATGCGTCGCTGATCCCTCTTGATGACAGCAGCCCTAGTGTTGCACGTGTTGGGCCAGTTGGGCCAGTGCAGTCAGTAAGCTGGGTCATTGTACAGACGGTGGAACTGCGAGCGTCTGAATAGAGAACTTTGTCCTGCGTTGCTACCGACGGGTGGATCCTCCGCTAATCGATCAATCAGTTGAGAGTTGTGCCCTTTCCATAAGGAATATTCATGATGATCTACTGAATGACATGGTAGCCGGAGGCTGGGGTCCGCTGACCGACGACCCGTATTATACAAAGATGCTTCGGTGACATAAGCCATTTGCAGTGTTTTTGCTCAGACCAGATGCATAAAAGGGATGTTCGGAGTCCCGTGAGGCCGAAGCTCTGGTTGTTTCCTTCGGACATCTAGAAGTTGCACTGTTTACCGAAGGGACGCATGATGGACCACGAGTCCTATCCTTCTGTTATGCCAAAAAGAATGTGCCGGAGGTCCGTGAGGCTGATGGCTTTGGATTGCTCTGTAAGTTTCTTGGGGTGAGGATCCAGTTTGGCTGGTTGATCCGATAGAGTAGGTCCGACCCGCTTTGTTTGACGTCCGGCTACCATAGAGCCCAAGGTCCAAAATAGGAAGCAAGAGGGCTAAAAGAAGGATAAACAAGGATTGCTTCCAGGCTTGTCCAGACGAAGGGCTCTGCTCATCTGGATGAATGTTCCAGACAAGGATCTAAACCAGACACAAGTCTCGTCCGGACCACCATATTTCCCATCGCGATGAAGGTGCTCGTCCGGACCAATGACTGCAGCTCAAATGAAAAAATTGTCTCGGGTTGGCTCGTACATACGACACGAATGGCTCGTCCGGATGATGCCAATCGACCTATTCTGTTCCTAAACCTATTTGACTTATTTCTGAAGGGGGTTTCCTGGGAATTTTTCCTAGGCTTATTTAAGAATGTATTAACATGTATTATGATCATTCTTTATGTTGGAAAAACCTTAAGGGAGGCTAGGAAAAGGCTCCAAGGTGGCTACCACCATAGTTAGGTATTCTTCTTCTCCAATCACCGCCACCACCTCTATGGTCGGCTAAACTCCGACGTCTAGGATAATGAACGAAGCTTATATCTCCTCCACTTTAGGTTCAATTATATTTTGATTCTTTGGATTTATTGTATGATTAGAAGTTCATTGATTAATAAAGATTTAATTCTTTCAACCTCTTGTGATTATATTTTCCGGTAATCAATCATGAATCATAGAATAGTGAGTTATTGATTTCGTAAGTTGGGTAAGATACATTATACACCGTAAGACGAGTCATGCCATCAGATAATCTATGCCATTGAGACGAGTTGTGCTGGTGATACGAGCTATGCTAGACGGCAATTGTAATACACATCCCCTTATTTCTTAATAAGAGAATTTATTTTTAAAACATTTACATAAATCATGAAAGTCAAGTTGCATGTTACATAAGTGTTTGAAAACCTAATTCATTTGAGGTTGTTTAGGAGTTGTTGTTATAGCTTGGAAAGGTCGTATATTGGCCTTAGAAGGTCATTTTAATATCTAAATTGATGGGGAAGTATTTGAGGTTTATTGTGAAGTATGGGATGAAGGTTAGAAGCATTTTTGAAGGTTTTATGGGTTGCTCATTCAAACTAGGTCTTGGGGTCATCCGAACGAGGATGACAGAAGGGTGGTTTTTGGTTCGAATATGGCTCGTCCGGACCAGGGGTGATGGCCGTCCGAACGAGGTGAGAAGAGTGATGTTTTGGTCGAACAAGTGGTGTTCGTCCAGATGAAGGTGATGTCTCGTCCAGACGAAGGGGCTCGTCTGGACGAAGGTCGGGGTCGTCCCGACGAGCTGTTCGGAAAATTTTGTTTAATGAAGGGTATTTTCGTGTTTTTGGTTGCTAAATCATTTTGGGGGTTCCTAAAGCATACTAGGGTTTGCCATTTCGTGTTTGGTAGCCATTTAGGAGTTCTAAATCTAAGGAAGAGGAAAGAGAGATAGAGATAGAAATGGTGAGATCCATGGGAAATTGAAAGCTCGGGAGCGATCCGAGGCCATTTTTGGAACGCTCGAGGAACGTAGATCATCCTACAAGGTATGGTTTGAGTTGTAATCGATTTTCTATTGGTTGTATTTCAATTTTTATGGTGACTGAGAATCCATCTGCCTCGATAATCCGTCTGGGCCTTGTCTAGAGGGTGCATTTGAACGACTCCTAGCCCTGGAATGGACAGAGGCCTGGCCTGCAAGAAAAGAGAGATCCTGTTGCTTTGCTCTTGCAAAACAAGGGTTAGAGCCCACCGATCGGCGGTGACCGAGAAGGGCCACCGATGACTAAGTCAGTATGCGTCAGAGAAGGATAAATGTAAGCTAGAGCAGTCGGAGAGAGTTCAGGGAAGAAGCCTGTGAACAGTACCTCAATAGAGTATATATAAGTCTCTAAACCTAACTTGGTGCCAATGGCCAGTGTGTGATGCATGTGGGGCAGTCTAGTTGCTGACATCACCCCTAAATGTGTTGTTGGGCCATTATAATGATTCGGGCCACGTCAGCACATATACGGCGGATCCCCAAGTCTAACGCTGAGCCGGAGGTCATTGTTCCCTATCACTACCGATGGTGGACCCCTCTGACAGAAGACCGACCGACGAGGGAAGTTATGTCTCCTTTTAGTGGGGAGCAATCACACATGGCTTCCTTGTCGTCCATACTGGATATGCCGAAGGTTTGAAGGAGACCATATGGATGGCCTGACTTGGCTCCCTCGGGTGTCCAGAGAGTCTGCTTTGATTGCCGAAGGTTCAAATGATGAATTGTCAGTCCCATCCTTCATCCATGCAGATGAAATGTGTGCCAGAGGTCTATGAGGCCAATGACCCTGGTTTGCTCTGTGAGATGCTTGAGGTTGGGTCCGGATCAGCTGTGTGGTTCAGTAGAACAGATCCGGGACACCCAGATTGGAGTCCGGCTATTACAATTTCCATGAGGTTTAATTTGGGGTTTTGTGCATTTTGATGTTCATATTGTAGATGGTGTTAAGGTTTGCGTATGTTTCGTCAAATTTGCAGATGAGTGTGTATATGAGGCTAATTAGTATGATACTTAAATGATTTTTATATAAATTTGAGTTGGGTGTGTGTAATCTATGTCGTAGTATGTGTAAGTGTGTTCATGGCCGCGTGTGTGTCCTAAACCTTGAATGCATCGATTTTACATTAGTTTCGTGAACCGATTGTTAATGGAACGGTTGAAAACCCATGTTTTAAATTAAGGAATCTTATAGGAAAATTCATGTTTTATGGGTACGCTTGATGTAGGACCTTATTGAAAATTAGGAATCGAACTTGATTGTACCTATGGTGTTTAGATGCATGACGTGGGTTGATTCGCCCAGACTTGGCTCAGTGGTAGACTTGCATAATTAGTCACCAAATTATGTGTGTGTGTGAATCATGTTAAAACTCAATGTCACAGTGTCCAAAGATGTTCGTGATTTAATCTAATCCTTTGAGTTTGTATGTATATTCATGAGGTAGGATTTGGAAGGTGTGTGTATGATCAATTTGTTGCATGAGTATGGTTTTATTCAATTAAATCCGATAATCAAATGAATGTAAAAAGGTGAGAAAAATGAGTTAAGTAACGTTGCATGACTTATATTCATGTCATTCAATTCATCATTCTATATTTGAATATTATTGTTGACTGTTTGAGATTGGTTCTCAAGAAAGGAAACGGTGAATCGAGGAGCACCAGAAAACATAATCGGTGATATCCTCTTAAGAGGCAAAGGTGAGTGTATGAGGTATTTCATTTCATTAGTATAATCCTCATTTCATTTGTCAAAGGTGGCCTTCGAGCATATATATATAAAGGTGGCCTTCGGGCATTTGGGAAATTGCCATAAGGTGAGGGGGACGCCCTAAATTCTTCTTAAAGGTGGGCTTCAGCCATATTAAAGGTGGGCTATGGCCAAAACTATTTCAAGGTGGGCTTCAGCCAAAATATTTTCAAGGTGGGATTCTGCAATTCATTTAAAGGTGGCTTCGGACAAGAGTTTTAAAGATGGGCTTCAGCCAAATTGTTTTTAAGGTGGGCTTTGGCCTAAAGAGTTTATTTAAAGAGGGGCTACGGCCCACAAAAAAACCTATTTTTTGGAACTTGAAATTCTATATCTCGCACTCTCGTTTCTTTGTCTTTGGCATGGAAATCAGGTAGCATGGTTTAGTGGTCCACTACGAGGCATTCTTGGGGAATCTTGGTTTCGGCTTGGATGGAGTCTTTTGATGGGTTTGTCCGATTGAAAATAGTTCTCTTTCCTTTATTTCAGTTTTTGTTTTGCATTGAGGTGTATTCATGCCTTGAAGTTAGAGTAGTAAGTTAGTAGCATTGTTTTTGAGGGCTTGTAAATAGAGATGTGTGATTTTACATTTATGCAAGTCTTGAGGTGTTATTTTTTAATACCGTTAGGTGTCTATGTTTTGGAGGCTTTGGTGGTGTTTTGTGTTGAGTTATTAGGTGATTGAGAATGAAAGAAGAAAATTTTTTATTTCCGCGTTTTATTTGGGTTTTATTGGTTTGGGTATCAAAGCCTAGGTTGTAGGTTCCGTGTTAGGGGACCGTGTTTGAAAGTGGTAATTCACTTGAGATGTGAGTTGTTGGAAAATGATGTGATGGGTTGTGGTGGTATTTCTGTGACTATTATGTGTGCCTCTTGGCACCCATGCGACTTACATTGAGGTCCTATTGGAAGAGTACCTGATCAATGTTATCTTAATGGGAAGTCTTGGAAAGTTAATTGGAAAATCATAGTATAACGGAATACCAGGGTTAGGGATTGAGTGTGGAAGATGTGTGAGTAGTGGACCATATGGTGTTGAGTCGTGTGTACAAGTTGTCAAGGTGTATTACTAACATGTGAGTTTTATATCTGACATTTGTGTTCCACCATGTTTATTTTTTTAGTGTGTGACAGGAATGAGCAATGGAACAGAACGATCAAATGAGTAAAAAGGAAAAAAGATCGGACTAATTCGAATGGTGGATATTCGATTCCACACTTGATAAGGGAATACAAATGATTGACGGTGTCCCTAACTCAACTAGCTGAGGCATAGGATTCTTGATGGAGTGGAAGATCATTCAGAGTATGGAAACAAATATGTTAGAAGGTTTAAGAAATTGTATAGTATGAAGTTTGAGGATATAGCGAATCCTAGAGTGATTGAAGAGTGGATTAAAGGTGAGAAGTAAAAATTTGTATTATGAGTATGAATGTTGAGCAGAGAGTGGTATTGGTAGCCTTTTGTTAGTAATAGAGTGAGGAAAATAGGTGAGATGCATATTGAGGGGAAAGTGACTTGCTTGACCTTTTTTAAGATGTTTCCCAAGCGTAGGAATGGGACTAGTCGCGCATAATAATACCCGATAAATATGGGATCGAATCCATAGAGAACGAAATTGTTATTCTTGTTTCGAGTTAAATTACATTGATTGATTTAGCGGTAGGACGCTAGCCTTGATTTTTATGATGATTTTGATTACACTAAATTATACTACGTTGATTAAAACTTGTTACTAAGGAGGGTTAAGCCAGTGAATATTTATTACCCTAGGCTTAAGGAATTCAAATTAACCTCAATTACTCGAACTTAGACCAAGTCTAGGTCATCGTTCTGAAGATAAAACATTGATCATTTAAAAGGGATAGAATTTAGGCTTTACAAGGGGATAACAAAGTTAAAAATATTTTATCAAACACTTGGCGAACCATCGCTCTAAGCATTAAGTGTGCCAAGGAACTTGTGTACACAAGATCAAAGAGGTTAACACCTACAAGTTTTGACCAAAATTAGAGCTATACCCCAAGTTCAACTTAATTCTATCCATGGAAAACTAGAGACATGTGAAGTAACCTAAGTCATGGAGTAACCCATATCCATGGCTTTCCCTATCACTACTCACACATATATGAACTACAAGTCATTTGTTCTAACCCTAGAATTAAAGACATGAAAAGTTGTTAACACCTACCAACATAAATTATATGAGAAGAGAGAGGATGAGCTTACCTACATGGTTAATGCTTGAAGAAAATTCAGATTGTTATATCAAGAACTTGGTTCCTACAAATCATTCCAAAGAAGAAAGGAGAGACAAATAAAAGGCAAGAACAACTTACTCTATCCTTCAAAATATTCAAAAAAAGAGCTTAGGGAAACCAAAACCGTGGTTGCCCTATATATACTTCCTTACCAAAATCATAAAAGTGGACAGAAACACCCTTGTGCTTATACAAAAGAAATATAAAAATCTGTCAAAATTCAAAGAGGAACTGGTTCTCTTTAAAAAGAGACCAGTTCCTTTTTCTCTTCATTACGTACTGCTACAGGAGGGACCGATTCTCTTTAAAAAGAGATAAGTTCCTTTTTGCTTCCAAAACCTTCTGCTGAAGAGAGACCTGTTCTCTTTAAAAAGAGACCAATTCTCTTTGATTTCCAAAACTTTCTGCTGTAAAAAGGACCAGTTCTCTTTAAAAAGAGACCGGTTCCTTTTTCTGCAGATTGTGCTTTTTCTGTTTTTGGTTGCTTCAGGCTTCAATCTCTCCATCTTTTTGTCCTTCGACACTTGTTCAGTGAATCTAATTTGTCAAGCGGTATCTTGACATGGTTGATAATCTTCTCTTGCACGCGAGGTACTCTTCTTTCACCCATTTAATCTTGGAAAACCTGAACTTATTCACACAACTTACAACACATACAATTACCACATTGATGCGTGAATTGGATATAAAATGCAGAATTTGTGAGTTGATTAGCCTCTTTAAACTACAAAACTAGAGGCTAATCACACCCCCAACTTAAATATTGCTCGTCCTCGAGCAACCAAAACCAATATAAAGAAACATTAACTATATGCACACGAGTAATCCCCCCGCATGAATGGCAAGCTGTTACAATCATCTACAACATGGACATCTCAATACCATCGTTGCAGAACCAACTATTTTAGGAGAAATCAAGTCAGGACAAAGGAATGACCCAAAGCTCATGAACATTAGCGAAGGAATCAATTTCAGAGAGCGAATTCACCCTCATGGATGGAATTCTATGATTTCAGAATCGATTGTGTATCCCCAGCGATGAAGAAATCAAGAAGAAGATCATGGATGATGGTCATCACTCAAAGTTCGTGATTCACCCCGGTCAGACAAAGATGTACTAGGATCTGAAGAAATCTTATTGGTGGATGGGAATGAAGCGCGATATAGCCAACTATGTTAGCCGATGTTTATAGTGCCAACAGATCAAAGCTATTCGTCAGAAGCCCGCCGGATTATTGCAACCATTACCTATTCTGAAGTGGAAATGGGAGGATATCACTATGGACTATGTCATAGGATTACCGTGTTCCAAGAAGGCAACAACGCAATTTGGGTCATAGTAGATTGTTTAACCAAGTCTGCTCACTTCATTGCGATTAAGAACACTTATTCGATAGACCGAATGGCAACCACCTACCTCCAAGAAATCGTTCGACTACACGGCACACCAGTATCCATCACATCCGATAGAGACCCACGATTTGTATCCAAAATTTGGAAATCACTCCAGAAGGCAATGGGAACAATGCTCAATTTTAGCACAACCTTTCACCCTCAAACAGACGGCCAATCAGAGAGGACCATTCAAACCCTAGAAGACTTGTTACGAGCCTGTGCGCTAGAATTTCAAGGAAACTGGGAAGAGCATCTACCACTGGCAGAGTTCGCCTACAACAATAGTTACCAAGCAAGTATAGGAATGGCACCATTTCAAGCGCTATACGAAAAGAAATGCAGAACACCATCGTGTTGGACAGAGGTCGGAAGCGCAGAATTGACAGGACCAGAAATTGTGCAGGAATCCATGGAAAAGATCAAAACAATCCAGGACTGACTGAAAGCTGCCCAGGATCGTCAGAAGAGTTATGCCGACATTCATCGCAGAGAATTGGAATTTCAAGAAGGCGACAAGGTATTTCTCAAGGTATTACCAATGAAATGCATCATCAGATTTGGGAAGAGAGGAAAGTTGAATCCTTGATTTGTTGGCCCATTTGAGATTCTTGAAAGAATCGGCCCACTCGCCTATCGTTTAGCATTATCACCAGAATTAGCCAACGTACACGACATTTTTTACATCTCTATGCTTCGCAAGTACATAGCAGACCCGTTTCACATCCTGGAGTGACCCACAATCGAGATTGAGAAGAATCTATCCTACGAAGAGAAGCCGGTCAAAATTCTAGATCGACGAGAGAAGAAGTTTCGAAGCAAGATAATTCCATTAGTCAAAATCTGGTGGGAGAACCAATCAGGAAGTGAAGCCACCTGGGAGAAGGAAGATGATATGCGCCGGAAGTACCCAGTGTTATTTGAGCAAGGTAAATTTATCAATTCCTATCTATAAATTATTTCAAAGATTGGGGGCCAAACTTCCTTTAAGGAGGGGAGGATGTGAGACCCCGTCCCAAATAAATAGAATATTATAATTAAATAAACGTTAAAAATATTTTTGGATTGTGTTTAGCATTTAAATCATTTGGGTTTAATGTTGGAATAATGGATAAATAGAAAAACAAAACGATACTAAGTTAGGAGGCCCAAATGGAGCAAGCCCAGTTGCTCGGAGTAGGCCGAACCAATCTGGTCCAGACTAGCTCAGGCCAGGCCAGACCACCGCACTGCCAACTTCCCCGACCAGCCCAGCCCAGCCCGGACCCGGTTACCCCAGCAGCTACGCGGAAAGTCTGCCGAGTTGCAGGGTCAAGTCCCATCCGGACTGACCCGCCGTCTGACCCTGATGGGACAACACAGTCACAGGTTCAGACTGTCCTGACAGAGGACTCAGACCTGACCTTGATGGAACAACTCCCTGAGTTGTTTGGCACGATTAAGGAAAGATCAAATCAAGTATTGAATTCTCCTAACTACCCCCAAACCCTCCGGATCCCTATATATAAGAAACCCTTGGGAAGCGTTCATTTCCCACCAAACGTTTTCCCTACATTCAATTCTAGAGAGAGAAAAAGAAGCATTTCCCCAAAGTTCTAGTGCTCGGCAAACTTTTAGCCAAACACTTACGATATTTTCTAAGTGCAGTAATCCTCTGGACCGTCAGTTCCACCAAAGGCTCCGCTAGCCTTAGCTCGTCCAACCATTCGACAGACCAATCAGGACCCTACTGTCCGAACCAATTTACCCGAGGTGCTCAGCTCGGCAGTAGCTTACTAGAACACCCCCTGTGAACTCAGGTAAGGCCTTAATACTTCGGCCATGTTTCTTCACGTTCTGTCCCCACCCTTGTTCGGCAAGTCCATCAAATGGCTTGGCTGTATAAAACCTTGCTCGGAAGCCATCCCTCGGCTTGACCGAAGCAATCCAGAACCCTTGTGCTTTATTTAGTAGCTCGACACTTGGCCAATCAGTCCAAGCAAACCTTTTGACCCTTTGGCTGAACTTACTTCAGCTCGGCAAGCATGCCGGACCATCCCATATGCACCCCTGACCTTCCCGTATCATTTGCCGACCTCCCACTTACCGCCGCACTTCTGCTCGGCAAAGGGACAGTCTGCCTCTTAGACTTTTTAGCTATTTGAGCTCGGCTAAGCAGCCAGTAGCTCGGGCAATCAGCCCTAAGGACTTATGACCACCCTATTGTCCTTTTTGACCAATCATTGTGCATGAAACACCATTTCCCGCGCTGCCATACGTCCACCAGTATCCTTTGTTGGTAGCTCGGCAAAACGCTTGCTCGACAGAGTTTTGATCAGAAGAACTCGTGCTCGGCAGAGCTCAACTCGGGAGAGCATCTACTCGGCATAAGGACCTTCGGTCTAGGAGAATCGAGAACCTTAGTTATTAAATGTGTTCTTAATCATCACCAACCGGCCACTGTCCTCCGGGCAGAAGGCCTTCTATAACGACCTAGAATTTTAAATATATTTTTTTAAAGAAAATGTAATTTTTAGATATTCAATGAAGGACGAGGTTCGATAGATGATAATTTAGTGATTTAAAGTGGTAAGGATCATTGGTATTGAGTTGGTAGGATTTTTAGTCCTTCTGACAATGTGCCGAGGGCATTCGAGACCCATTGCGACCCCGATGTTTTCCAAGAATTGAAATTCAGTATTCATGAAAGTTGTATAGAATTTCGTTACGAATCCAACGCAACTTGAATCGTCGCAATCGGAAATTGGACGAAGAAGTTATGACCGATTTACCTCGCAGCAGTTTTTTCCTTGGTTTAGCGAAATTGGTTATCGATAACGGGCCTTGTGGTTATCGATAACGGGTTGTTCTACAAACCCCATAGAAAGTTCCGAGAGATTGGTTATCGATAACGGGCCTTGTGGTTATCGATAACGGGTTGTTTCCAAAACCCCACTATTACATCCGAGAATGTGGTTATCGATAACGGGTTTTGTGGTTACCGATAACGAG
>NMUG010010305.1:0-10993 GCA_002855965.1 Monotropa hypopitys | reverse complement strand
TGGCATCCTCTTTATTTGCTACTGAATTCAAGCATGATCATAATCCTATCTTGATGTTTACGATGATAGAAAAATACCATGACTGTTGTAAATGAACATATGCGAGCATAGTCACATTTTTGTGCTTAAAGAATGAGTAATATGTGGTGATTGATGATGGTTGATATCCAATAAGTATATATTCAGGATGATGTTGTATTATGATAAAAAGAAGATGAGATTGATGTAATTTTCATGGTGCATGCATACATTCACATGCAAAATGCACAACGATGTTGGCTAGTGGAGCGGAATGTCCTCCATAGTCTTATTATTGATGATTGGTGTTGGCTAGTGGAGCGGGATGTCCTCCATAACCTTGTTTAAAGACGAATGATGATGTTGACTAGTGGAGCGGGATGTCCTCCATAGTCTATTTATTGATGATTTAATGTTGACTAGTGGAGCGAGATGTCCTCCATAGTCTTAATGATGATTGATGATGATGGCTAGTGGAGCGAGATGTCCTCCATAGCCTTATTTGATGATGATGACGGAAGCTTCCAAAAATATTAAAAAGACGCATATCATACATATGCATTGGTGTATTTATTTTCTGTTGAGGACTACTTGAGGGGAGAGACACAATCCCTTCGTTTACTTGTTGTTTGGACTACTTGAGGGGAGAGACACAACCCCTTCGTTTACTTGTTGTTTGGACTACATGCGGGGAGAGGCACAACCCATTCGTTTCCTCTTTTATTGTTGTAACATGTAGATCTCTTTTCTATATAGTTTGTGAATCTGACACTCCTGGATATTGTTGCCTGCTTTGTGATGTGGTATTTTATCCAGGTATGGAGGATTAGCGGTTCATTGCCAGTGTGTTCAGACTCTCTTCCAGCAGGAGTCTTTTCCTTAGTTAGCAGCTCTTAGCACTTGTTTCCTCTACCAGTTGTAGGGCGAGAATTGAGAGATTTGGATATTCAGTCTATTGGTTTATTTTTGCATTAGGCTATCATTTTTTTTTTGACCTTGTTCTGGGTCATTTCTTTGAGTTTAGACTGTCACACTTGGTACCAGTTTGTGGTTGGAGTTTTACATTATTATCTTTCTATTCCGCTGCGTAATTTTATTAAAAATAAAGAAAATTTTTTATGGTATTTTGAAAAATAAGTCAATTAGCCCTTGTCTGTTTTTAAATATTTGACGATTCGTAGCCGAATTATAATTTTCCTATTAATCTGGGACGGGTCGTGACAAGTATACTATGTGAGAGACAGGTGATTAAGTTGCCTGATCTTATACCAATGCAGTATCACCATAGGGAGACTGATGTACGGGATGCTTACAAGAACATATATGATATGAGTTTGGTGGGATGGTTTGAGGAGGTGAAAGAGTATATTGTGTCTTTTGTAAGAGAGTTTTATACTATGGCCCAAAAAGAAGAAAGTGGAGAAAGAATCAAAGTGAAGGTGAATGGGAAATTAGTTTTTATGACTCCTGACTTGATTGCACACTATTTGGCCCTTGACCCACTCCTCAACAGATTACATACCCAAGGGAGGGTTATTCATCACCGAAAGGAGTGGAGTTGGCACGACTAGTTTGCAAAGATGTGGCAATGTATAGAGCGAAAGGATGTTTTACCCAGGGCATATTGAAGAACCATTATGAATTGTTGAATAAAATCATCCATTATAATTTGTTTCCAAAGGGAGCCCAGGAGACATCGAGAGAGGATGTAGTTCAGTTGGCTTATGAGTTGTGTCGAGGAGCTTACATTGATGCATCATTGCTTATTTGGTAATGCATTGTTGATTTTCAGACCCTGAGTGGTAGCAATGCTAGCCTACCATTTGCTTGTATGATTTCTACTATTTGTTTGGAGGTTGGAGTCAAGCCTTCACAGAGAGATGTTTGGATACCTCCTCCTTTAGGTCCTATTAACTATGTTACTCTTAAGAGGAGCAAGGCATATCATGCTACTAGAGTGAGACAGATCCCTGCCCTAGTGATACCTACACTTGATATTCCTACATCCTAGAGTGTACCTCCACAGAGACGTCAGACTTCCTCTACCATAGATGGTGATATTATGGAGATGTTAGCATAGATTGAGAGGAGTCTTGCTAAGGATCGTGCTTATAGAGAGGAGGACAGAGCTAGAAGAGCAGTTTGGGAGGCAGATCTGATTTCACGACTTGATACTGAGGTGATCAGGAGGGTAGCCTGGGAGAGGCGTATTGAGGACATTTTACAAAGGATGAAGAATGATGATAGTGATGAGCCACCTGCATAAGAGGCGTCTAGGAGTGAGTATGCAGCCTCTAATGAACCTGAGGATGATTGAGTGCTTCATATAGATTTTCTTGGGATTTTAGTGTTGTTTTGACATTTTATGTTTTTGATGAGAGATATGGATGGCGGTTAGATAGTTACACCTAGCCTTACATATTTGCCGCCATTCATTGTTTTGATATGCATTATCCTACCCATCTGTCATTATAAGCTTCTAAGACCTCTTTTGATTTCGATGAATTCCCTATGATTGAGTATATAATGATTGATGTTGCTATGAATGATGTAGTCACAATTTCTTTTTGATTAAGCGACATATTATTGTTAGTTCTTATCTATAGTTATTTATCGCAAGAATTCTCCTTTTGGCATTCCGAGGATGGTTCCTAGCCTTCCACCATAAAGTCACTTGAGTGAATTTTCATGAGAGATCAACGGACAGGTTTGGAATCAAGGCTCATATTGAATTGGTATAAACAACCAAATGCCTAGGGAGATGAAAATGAACGAAACTTCACAATAAATTAAATTTGTTTTGAGCACTTTACTAGTTTACTTGATAATAATTAGGACATGTCTTTTCTTATTAAAATAAAGTGTTTTGTGGGTTAGCACTGCTAAAATCCTCACGAGACCATACTCGTCCTACCAGGACTGTCTAGGGGTTTAAAGGAACTATCTCTTTTTATTTTTTCATTGTCATTGTTTTGTGTTTCGAATAAGGATTTGCTAAGGACTAGCAAAGTCCAAGTTGGGGTGTGATTGGTACTTAATTGTACCAATTATAACCTTCTTTCTTATAATTTTTAGAACATTTTCATATTAATTTTCATATCATTTTGTATAAATTTGCATTTAGTTATTAGTTGAGACATCGGTGAATAAATATGTGGATTTATGTATTTTTGTTAGTTTTTGTATTTAGATATCTTTTGTAGGACAATAAGAGATTGCCCAATGCAAATGAAGAAAGAAATCAAGAAGAAATGGAGTTGATGAAAATTTCCAGCAGCCACCAGTGCAACTGGTAACCCACAAAAGTGCAACTGGTTCCCCTCCTTAGAAGTTGAATTAGCATTTGAGCAGACATCAACCCAACCGGTTGCATCCACAAGCGAAACCGGTTGCACATGCGCAACTGATAACCCAGATTAGCAGAACCGGTTCCTCTACTGTGAAGTGAAGACCAGTTTTGGGCAGAGCAAAGTGCGACTGGTTGCGGTCACAGGCGCAACCGGTTGTGGTCAAGATATGGGGCAGACATAGCTAAGGAAATAACAGACTTAAAATGCTTTTGAGCGGGAATTTTGGACGGGAACCGACTTAGTAAGGGCAATTTAGTCATTTTTTGATACTTTAAGTATAAAAGAAAGGTTAAGGATAGTCTTAATTATACTTTAGCTCATTTTTAATCTTGTGGAAGAAGTTTAGGAGGTAGGAGAGATCAAGAAGGACTGCTACATCAAATTCTCAAGTTTTTCATCATATGTTCTTGCTTTTAATTCATTGTTTTGGTAATTCTCTCACTTCATTTAGGTTGTAATCAACATTCTATCAAGTTTTAATGGAAGTAATGATGTCTTTTTCATATTTTACTTCAGATTTTGTTAGTTCTATGGATAACTAGATCCCTAGGTTGGATTTAAGGATGTTAGATCCTATTCCAACCTATGGAGATCAATTCCTCCAATCTCGCACTCTATCTTTCTTGATTCAAGATTAGGGTTTCGGTAATTCTCAACATTCAAGAATGGATGAATGATTCAAGACTTTGATTAGATGTTGACAAGTCATTCTTGGCACATCTAATGCTTGGAATTGAATAATTCATTGCGGGATTGGAATTACTTGAGATTCACAAACCCTAGTTCTTGAATTCTTGTCTAAAGAACTTTATAAAGAGGAATTGGTTTTCATAGAAAGGATAGAATTGAAACCTAAGAATCCAACCCTCCTTTATTCATTTTTACAACTAAACCTTAGTTCTTAGCAAAAATCTAAATCAATCAATTGTTCTTTTTCTTATTCTTCCCCTTCTTATACAAGGAAACTCATAAAACTTGATCTAAACCCAATCTCTATGGAATCGACTCGGTTCTTACTGATTATTGTGTTATACGCGACATTTGTATTTCCTACGCTTGGGAAAATTATTTGTTACGGACAAGCACCACGGTCAAATGGGACGATCCTTACCGCTAGGACGATCAATGAGCGGCCCTTGGTTTATCACTAGTGTACTTATCCAGAATATTCACGAGATTACAGTACTGTCATAACGTATGGTCAATAGAAATGAATGACCCTTGACTATTATGGTTATGAGATGAGATATTGAAATAAGTTGAGATGGATCCTATTTGATCATGAGAGATTTTATGAGATATTCACATATGAGTTTTTGAGATGAGAAGGAGATAAAATGAAATGAGTTTTGAGGAGAGAAAAATTATTTTGCAAGGGAAAAAAGAGAAAATGGATATTATATTTTGAAAACAAGACCGAGGAAAGAGATTTGAAAAAAATAAATGGAATTTCAAAATTTTAAAAGAAAAGAGAGTTTAGAAAAGAGATGTATTTTGAGAAAATATTACGATCCATAGCTATTTTGTTTCTCTTCTTTATATTGTTCTATAGTACTTCACTGAGCCATTATGCTGACGTGTTTTTACACATTTCTTTTAGGTGATCGCGATTAACGTCCACTAGTCCAGCTGCAGCTGCAGTAGAGTGTGAGAGTTCTGCAAGAAGCTTTTTGTAGATACTTTTGTAGTCGTTGAGTCTTATTGTATTTGAGAGTTTTCATTCTCTTTTATTGTATCAGAGAGTTTTTATTTCTTTTATGCATTAGAGTGACTTGTACTTTTCCTTGTACTTCAGAGTGGGATGAGCCAGGACATGTAGCCCATGTTTAGTTGGAGTCTGTAGTTGTGAATATGAGACGTCATCATCAGAGTATATGAGATGTTTTTATTTTAGCAGTTATTTATTTCAGTTGTTGTTGTATTAGTGAGTTAGAATTGTATGAATCTATCACGTGTCACTTCTGAATGATTGACTTTATAATTATCAGAATTGTGGCGTGACAATATCAAACTCTTGACCTAAAAAATTAACATTCTTTTTTTCGTCATTAAGTTTGACCTTTTGTAATGGCAGTATCATATCCTAATAATTATGCATTGGGACAAGTAAGTCCTCCAAAAATTAACATCTGTGCTATACAGTTTATTCCATCCCCCATTCCATTTTTAACTCTGTTTTTGTACACAATAGAGTGTGACTTGCATGAAAATTTTGATTTTGTGAATTTGTTTAAAATATTATTTTATACTATTATGTAAAAAACCAGCTTAATTAAATAATGTATAAAATTTTCTTAATCACTTCATCGTGTAAATAGTTTAAACGATGAATCAAAATTTAAATGATTAAGGAAATTTTATACATTATCCGATTAAACTAATTTTTTACAGGATAATATAACCCTCTTGTGTACAAAAAAAAATAGGATTAACAATGGGGTAGTGTATATCATTTTTGAAAAATTTAGCTGGTCGGATTGTAATGTCATTTTATTATATGTTTGGGACATTACGGTCTTTGTAACGTACGGCTGTTTTCGGATTCGGCTGGTGTGGAAAACTTTGAAAAAATTACGAAGTGGAGATTCGTTGGCGGATAGGGAGGAAAATCAAATGCTTTTATGGACTGCTGCCGTGAACATGTGAAGAGAGAGAGAGAGAGAGAGAGAGAGAGAGAGAGCAAAAGCTGCATCGTCTCGACACGCTTTGAATTTTCTATGTGACATTGCTCCATCTTTCACCCTCGTGTTTCGAAGATCGAATGAACAAAGAGAACAAAACCGCCGCCACTCTCCTTCTCAATCTCTGAGCATTTCGATGGTTTAAGCTTTGGATTTCTAATTATAATCTCATATCCTTACAACGTCTGAAGATACTCGTCAATTCTTCAGTACTGACTCTATTTGCGACACTTTTAGTTGATTTGTCGGCAGATTTTAATCGGATTTTGCTTATTTGTTCAGAAGTAGATCTATCAGAAAGGTATGTACTTCATTTTTGTTGCTTCCAGAGTTTGTCGAAGATTTTCTAATATTATCGAAAGGATCGGGGAATCTACAAGTAAGTGGATCGTGTGGAGATTTAGGTGATTCTGTTCATATTTTATATTTTCTGCTGCTGTATATTCGGTACTTGCCAGAGATCGTTGGGAAGTGTTTTGAAGTTGTAGATCGATTATTGGCTCACTTTACACTGTTTGGACCATGAAATTACAGACTTTAGTGGGAATTTTTCAACGTCATGGGCATAATTTGTAATAAAGTGATTACTGGTTCAAAGTGATTTGCGTGAACTCTCACTGTCATCTGTTCTGTGTTTCCGAACTGGGTTAGTTTGTCTTTTGAAATTGTGAAGTGGCGATTGATCAGTGAAGAACACCACGGCCTGTTTCCCAAATTATGACCCCTCCATTAAGTCTGACAGATAAGTCGTGGGACCTTGTCAAAGTTTGATTTCACTTTTTTGGAAAAAAATTAGCTTTTTGATCTATCTAGTCTCTCTCAACTATTTGGTGAATCTCATTCACACAACCCAGGTTTAGATCAAAATGTCTCAGAAAAGTCGGGTTGCTCCTCTCCAGTCAATCAAATCGTTGCCTGTGGATGTCAGGTTTATAGGTTCGTCTATCTCTCATCCTTCCGAGAACTCTGATGATGTGAATCAATTCAAGAGTAATATGATCCCCGTTGTCGCCGTTCCTGAAAATGGTGATTCAGCTGGTGAGGTTGTTGAGGGATTCGAGGATGTTAATAATGACATGAATCACGGTAATGATGAATCACCTTATAGTAGATGTAATGTATCAGTTGAGGCCAGGCCTTCTGTAGGTTGTGATGATCGGGGTTCAGCACCTCCTTTGCTTTCCTTTGTCGCATTGCGTACTGAATCCAAGTGGAGTGACACCAACCCGTATGCTGCAAACAAGGTATTTAGTGGCTCTAGTTTCGGTTCCCATTATTCTGTTAGGCTCAGATTTGTGCTTATAGTTGTCTATTTTTTCTTCTGTTACATGCATCATCTATTCTCTTATATTCTTAAGATATCATGAATGAATGCTCCTAGAAAGTATTGATTGTTAGTATATTTATGTGTGTTTAGACTTTAGATTGCTTCGTCAACATTTCTTTCTCCCAAAGAAACCAGTTCGGGGACAAGGTTGTTTAGTGAAGTATTCTTTTGTAAAAGCGGCGAGTCATCTCAATCTCTATCAAGAGTAGGGAATGAAATATGTGTTACTTGGGATGGTAGTGATTTTTCCTTTGGGACATAAAATATCTTTCATTATTCCTATTTTGTCAAGAGTAGCAAATGAATATCTGTTCTAATTCATTCCTAGATAAGGAGGCTCTTGTACTGGTTTAAGCTTGCCAACAGAAAGTTCATGTATAAGCTCAGGGTGTTAGTATGACTGGTTAATGACATGAATTCGAACAGAAAAATCATGCTATTACATGTGATTTCCACACGTGGGGACAACTTATCATTAGTCTTTAGAGCAGGAGTTTGTTAGCAAAGATTGTTCGGTATTTTTCTGCTTATTGATTTATTGTTATTGAATAACGAGCATGTTGGGCATCTTGGTTCCCACCCTGGTGTCAAATCAAAGATATTTCAAGACTTAAAAACAAATGTATGAACGAAACCTCTTATCTGTAACTGCTTTCTTAGTCTACTAGTTTTACATTGTCAACATTTTCTGCTGTACCATTTGTTTTTCTGTGAAAATAAGTGAACTTGAATTTATCCTTTTTCTGAGTGTTTAGTCCATGACAATAGTTTTATGTCCGTTGTTTATGTGGGCCCCATCTAATATTACTCCTAGCCTCCCAGGCCCATAAGAGCTTTTACAAAATTCTCGAACGAGAATTAAACCTTGACGTCCTTACGCTGATGCTTGATAAAATAAAGTTTTATGAAGTGTTCATGTGCAGTCATTTTCTTATGAAACTATGTCTCTTTCTTAATTGGAAGTGTATTTGTTCAGTTTGGTGTATTGCAGACCTAAAGTTGTATCAGTATCCTGAAGTTGAACTTATTGGAAGCTTGAAATTTTTAACTGGCCAATAAAAATTATTTAGCAGTTCCTGTGTGCCTTTTTTTTGCAGAGTTCTA
This sequence comes from Monotropa hypopitys, assembly GCA_002855965.1. NCBI lineage: Eukaryota > Viridiplantae > Streptophyta > Magnoliopsida > Ericales > Ericaceae > Monotropa > Monotropa hypopitys. The sequence continues at coordinate 2,513 of NMUG010010305.1, read as the reverse complement.
TGTGGTGACACTTGCAGTCATTTGCATGGGCTAGCACAATATTGCAATAGGAATTGATGTTTTATGCAGGACCATGAAGGCTGTACCTATGATGTTGATGTTTTATATAGCACATGAACTATCTATTAATGTTACTTTTTCAGAAACTTCAATCTTGGTTTCAACTTTCAAATGGGGACTGGGAGCTGGGGAAGATGCTGTCCACTTCAGGGACCGAATCTGTCATATCACTGCCTGAGGGAAAAGTAAGCAAACCATTTAAACCTTGGATGCCTAGTGTTTGTCAAAAGAATTCTATTGATCATTCTCTTCCTCTCAACATAGGTTTTAAAGGTAAATTCTGAAAGTCTGTTACCAGCGAATCCTGATATTCTGGATGGTGTAGATGATCTGATGCAACTAAGTTATCTACATGAACCTTCAGTATTATACAATCTTCAGTATAGATACAGTCAAGATGTTATTTATGTAAGTGTCTTTTACTATGTTATGTTTTTATTTCATATTTGCTCCTCAATTCTCCAGCTTACCTGATATCTTCACCTGTTTCTAATTTTGTGTCCATTATAGACAAAAGCAGGGCCTGTGTTGGTTGCTATTAATCCCTTCAAGAATGTCCCCATGTATGGAAATAATTATATTGAAGCATATAAGAATAAATCTATTGAGAGTCCGCATGTGTATGCAATCACAGATACAGCGATCCGGGAAATGATACGAGGTTGTTTGTCTTTCAGATTATTTCAGATTTATTGACACCTAGGCCCTTCTTTGGCAATCAATTACCTTGAGTTTGTGGAACTCTTATGCTGTTTTTTCTTTTTCCTTCCAGATGAAGTAAATCAATCTATCATTATAAGGTCAGTTAAGCATTGCTACCTTGAGCTTATCTTTGCAATCTGCTTACGATAGTAATTCAATCTTATATTTGCCACTGCATTTTTGCAGCTTTAATGTGAGAATTTTCACTTCAACCGATACATTTGTTATATTTTTGCTTTGATTGATCCGTGTACTTTTATGCTATTTTCTATATATTTGGAAGTTTTCTGGTCTAGTAGTCATTTTCTACATGCTTTTGGATTGTTAAAGAGAAGACAGATAAGTCTTTGGATATTTTGTTTATATTTTAAAATTGTTGAACTTCATAGCTACATTTCTATTTTTTCTATAACTAGTGCAAGGCACGGAGCAAAAAATTAGTATTATAATTTTTTGTTCTTAGTAAAATTTGAGCAAAAAATAAAAATACGATCGAAAAATAGCAAAATATTCGTAGCTAAAGGCACAAATCAACATTGTGTCTGTACACATGCTAACCAAACCAAACCAAACTGAGCCTTGAGTTCCAATCAAATGGGTACCATTTTTTTTCAATGTGCTCTGTCGAGTGCATTGTTTCTATTATACCTAATAAACTTAAATCATTACGAAATACCGTTTCTAAAGTCAATTTAGGTCTACCCCTTCCCTTAGTTCTATAATCTATCATAACTCGATCACTTCTCTTAACTACCGCGCCAATGGGCCTACAATAGACATGTCTAAACCAGCTTAATCTATTTTCTCTTATCTTAGTTTCCAGTGGCACTACCCATGCCATATCGTAAAGGTTTTCTAATTCTATCTCGCAAAGTTTTACCACACATTCATCTCAATATTCTCATTTCATCGACACTCATTTTACTCACATGTTTTTTAATCACCCAACACTCTGTACCATATAACATGGCTGACCTTATGGCCGTACGGTAGAACTTCTCCTTCAACTCTGCAGGTATCCTACGATCACATAACACTCTCGAAACACTTCTCTACTTGATCCATCCAACTTGAATTTTGTGTTTAACATCTTTCGTAATATCTACATCTTACTAACAATTGAGTCAAGATACTTAAAACGTTCACTTCTTGGTAATTCCTGATTTTGGAGGGTCATTATGTCAACGTTAGTACTTTGGCTATCACTAAACTTACAGACTATGTACTCTGTCTTGCTCCTACTGATCCTAAAACCTTGTAACTGCAATGTTTCTCTCCAGGTTTCTAATTTGGCATTAACACCTCTTGCAGTTTCATCTAACAAAATATAACTAAGAATAAATACTTTAGAGAAATAAAATAAATACTTTTTAGAGGTAAAATATAATTACGAATGAGATAAAATATTAAGATAGTGGGTAAAATATAATTTAGGATGTGAGTAAAATATAATTAAGGAGGGAGGTAAAATATTATTATGTTAAGGAATATATAATAAAATATAATTAGAGAAGAGAGTAAGATATAATTAGGGAGGTTTATAAGTTTTGTCCAAAAAATACAATATATTTACGGAAGTGCCATTGAGAAATTAATTTGTAAGAGAGATTTTTAGACCATTAGATCTGATGAAATGAAGGGATGAGATTGAATGAAATGCTATATTCTTTAGTATCTTTTAAAATTCTTCTCTATTTTATTATAAAGATTGAATAATTACACATGGCAACCATCAAAGAAGCAAATTGGCA
>NMUG010010304.1:0-10994 GCA_002855965.1 Monotropa hypopitys | reverse complement strand
TTTATTTTTATGTATTTTAATTAATGTGTTGTGTGTTAGGTCAATTACATATTTTCATTTCCATGGATATTCGTAGTGTAATGGAGGGCTAGCTTCCGCGGTATGGCCGTGGGGTGACTAGCACCCCTCGTCCTAGTTTAGATTTGACTTCACCATAATATAATTGATTGTGATGAATTTTGGGTATTTTGTGTTCTTGTTCTCGGTCTAGATTTAGTGGTGTTATCATTTTGATTGGACGCGGCCATTAACGTGGCGCGTACAATGCTTGATGCGATGTCCCACTAAGTACTCGATGAAATGCCCCAATGAACAATTTCCCCTAGAATTCATCCATATTTAGAATTGTTTTGTGTTTTGTGATTGTATTGGAGTTTGGAGTTTGTGTTCTCTAATTTAGGTCTTTATCAGGGGTTGTTAACCTATTCGATGGAGTATAGCCAATCACCTTGGCACACGCCATGCCTTTAGCTATGTCACCTTTGATGTTCGATATTGTGACTACGAGAACCAACTCCTTACTCCCGTATTATCTCTTGACCATTTCGAAGTCGAATCTATCCTAGGTCGGGTGTTAGGAATTCCCGTAGCCATTCCTCTTAGTTAAGTGAATTTTCATCCTTTTAGCTTAAGTCTTATTTTCTCAAGTCTAAAAATCAAAACCAATTCAATGGTTGCGTCCTTCCGCTAACACTTTGCAAAACCAAATCTCATTTCGTTGCAAATTCCCTAGACTCCGTCAACTCTCTGTGGTTCGACCTCGATCTTGCCACTCTACTAGCTAGAGTAGTATTTGTGTGTTTTTATAAATTATCTTTTGCCTAGTTCACCGATTCCCGTCTACTAACGACAATGTGGAAATCGCACTAGCAGCAGTTGCTGTCTAAGAATTTCGCTCGAGCACATCCTAGTTCGCTCGAGCGACTAGGGGTCCGCTCGAGCTAAGTGTCGAGTGAAATAGGTTTTTAAAAATCTCTAAAGTCGAGCGGGTATTTTTGCTCGAGCGGATGGTTGAGCGACCAACTTCGCTCGAACGAAGTGTCGAGCAAAATGCTCAGCAAGTTGAATTTTGAGATTTTTGGTTGGGTTTGAGCAATGGTTGATCCTTAAAGTGTTATAGATCATCTACAACAATTTAATTGGGGTATTGGGAGACTTATTTAGAGAGGCTTGGAAGTCTTTGGGTGTTCAAGAGTTCATAAGGAATTAAATTAACTTATAGTTATTTCTTGAGTATCGAATGTTTATTAATTGGTTAATAATTTATCGCAGGTAAGATGGTGGATATTCCATCGTATCGTGGAAACATTTTGGCATCGTTGTGATTAAGGTGAGTCTGTTGGATATGACATTGACGTTATATATATTCGAACTTAATTACCTTTTACTTATTAGTGTACAAGTGTTAAGAAAATTGATTTAAAGACAAGAAATGGAATGGTAATCCTTGAAGTGTGATTGTGTGTGTGAGTGGTGTGATGTGTATGCCTAATTAGTGAATGTGGTAAATGGTAGAACAATCCTTAATAGATGATCAATTGCATGTGAGTTCGTTAACGGTAATTATCTTGTTTATCCCTTACTTCCTTGGGTGGGAATGTGTGAATGATATACTAGTAAAAAGGATAAAAGGAAATATGTGTGATTGTGATAATTGGAATGAAAGTTCTTGTAGACCATGCATGGGACGTGTGGTGAATTGAGATATGTTGATATACTGATAGCCAGTGTGGGAAAATGTTGACGTTAGTCAAATGGTATATCGGTGGCCAATGTGGGCAAGGAACATCGGCTTGAACCTTTGAATAATGTTCGATGGCCAGTTTGGGCAGATATTTGGCTTGTAGTCATGACACTTATATTGGTGGCCAGTTTGGGAAAATATTTAGCATATAGCCATGACTTGGGTATAGAGTGTGGATGAATGCGTTGTGGTACAATGCAAGAGGTAATGTGGGACATTCCTCATTGATGAGAAGATATGTAATGTAATTCGGACATGATTTGAATTTATGGTAAACCTTATAATGTGAGATTGAGAATGTGGTTGGATGTGGCTGATAGATGAATGAATCATTGCACCTTAATAGGCTTGCGAGCCTAATCACCTAATAAAGATAAAGAATGATTAATATCTAAAGTATTGTGGAGAATACATGTACGAAACCCTATAGAGAAAAGGGAATTTTGATGATACCTTATTGCTAGAGTTATGCATGTGGCATAGTTGAAAATAAGGAAGAAGAAACTTGAGTAAGTATATATGGGTTTTGTGGTAACCTGTTTCTGCCGGAGGGGTCTCTGCGGCTGTTGAGCGGTCGGATTTGGAGAGTCGGTTCCAACCGACGGCTTGCGTGGTCCATGCAAATAAACAAAGGGGCCCTCCTGCTTGGCTCCTGTGACACAAGGGTGAGTGCCCGCCGGTGGGGTTTAACCAACAGGGCCTCCGATGCTTAAGTTAGCAACTGTTTGGGAAGAGAAAGCAATAACGAAGGAGGCCGGACGGTAGCGGTCGGGGATCAGAGATCAGGATGAGGATCAGGATCTCGTGAACAGTACCCATGGGGGGTATTTATAGGGAGATGTTGGCTTAGGGCTCACGAATATCGTATGGGCAGCACGTCGAGGGCCCAAAAGTGGGCCTGGACGGTTGATGGATCGGGTTAAACCGTACGGATGGGGCACCTCAGTTGGGTCCCCACGATAGTGACAGGAGGATAGTCCTCCGGATGGTCCGGTTTGTTCGGCAATAAGCCGCGAGCGGCGGCAAAGCGTCACCAACGGGTGTCCCTCCGGACATTGGCGGGCCCTTCGGCCCGAGACACTTATGGGCGGTGCCCTTGTACTTGGTTCTGCGACGGGTTTCTTAACGTGAACCCTTCGGTCCGGACGGGAACGAGTCATAAGCTGCAAACAGGGTGCCGAAGGGACCCGTCCGGACGCTGATGGTTGGACATGCTGCGGGACCCTCCGGCTTGGACGGTCCGTATGGCCGACTCGTAAGTGATAAGTTTTTACGACACTTTTCTCCCCAGGGCGTGGGTCCGGTCACCACAATATCCCCTCAATCTTTCCCAAAATTTTGGAAAAGATTGAAATAGTTCAACCGGACGTCATGCTGCCGGACGCCATGCTGCCGGAGGCAGGTCGCGTTAATTATGTTTGGTGTCATGCTTGACGTCACCTGACAGACGTCGGGTCATCGATTAGACACGGCTGTCAGGGACCGCCACGTGTCGTAATCCGATTGACCGGTCAAACTGACCGCCTCGGTAAATGTGCAGGGTTATTTAATGTTATACAGCTGTCTCGTACCTGAGGGGAACCTATAAATAGGCCTGCTGGGTATGACCTTAGGTACTTTATTTTGCGAACAAGGAGCCTCCGAAGAGCTACATATCCTTCGGCAGTTGCACTTTTCGGCTCGTCATGGATCAGGTAGTGATTCTGTCTTCCTCTTCGTCGTCGCATTCTGAGCTAGATCCTTTGTTTAGGCCGCCGACACCCACAGAGCTTACACCTGAAGCCGACTCTAGGGTATCGTCACCTGCAAGAGATGTTACGCCCGAAGCGTCATCCTCGAGGCTACCTCTAGTCAGTGGCCGAGGCAACATTGTTCGGCGCTTTTCAGATGAGGCTGAGCCCACGTATGCAGCCTTGGGGGGACAGTCGGCAAGAGTGTTGAGGGGGGCGCGAAGAAGAGCCGATGACGAATCTTGCCCCTACCTTCGCTTCTTTCGTGGAGGAGCTGCTGAATTTGAGGAGTTTTCCCGCCGGTACAATATCTCGAGCATTGTGACTGTTGCAGAGGTTGGATCACTGGTGACATATTCGGAGGACTATATTACGGTTCCCCTGATGGCCGTGACCGAAGGCCAGCTAAAGTTCCCGATGTACCCCTTCCTTCGGAGTTTGTTGAACGCATTTCAACTTGCTCCGTGCCAGTTGTCGGTCAACTGTTACCGGACTATAGGCTGTATAAGAGTCATGTGCGCCAGACATGATCTCAATTTTTCCTTACTGGACCTTATGGGCTTATTTTCGCTATCTCGCAACCGTTCTTCCGGCTGGTATTTCTTTACTCCTCGAAAGCCTTATGGAGATATCTTTATGAGGCTGCCGGATTCAGAAAAGTGGGGGAATATCTACCTCCAGATCTACGGCGAGTACAACTTTCATTCAGACGAAGATCACCAATACCCAATACCGACTGCCGAGGGGAATCCTGACATGTCGGCAATATCCAAACGCCTGAGGGTTATGGCAAATCCTGCCCGGATTGCAGCTCTTGTAAGATGTGAGGGCAGGAACGCTCCTTCCCTTCTGGGGTACGAACCGACGTATAATAGCTTCCTGGAGGACCGAAAATCAAGGGGGAAGAGGAAGTTAGGAGAGCACCCGGAGGCACCAGCCACTGCCCGAAGATATGTGTCCGTTTTAGAGTATTTTGAACAGATGGAGGCTCCGGGTGAGCCATTGCGGGAGCCGTCGGAGACGGATGCAGACGGGATGCCCTCACAGGCCAGGGCTGTTGATGTGCCGGCCGTCAATGTACCGGAGAATATACCCGTCGGAGGAGGACCGGGGCTTCTCCCTGTGAAACCTGAGCCTTATGAAGATCAGGAGGTTACGGAGGGCGCGACATACAGATTCCAGCTGCCTCAGCCCCAGCGGCCGTTCATCCCACGACATCCCGAGCCGTGGGCTCCTAATTTCAGAAAGGTAGATAAAAATGTCATTCTTACGACGAACGAGGTTACGGTTGATCCCAGAGTCTCATACCCTCTGCTCCGGGCATTGCAGCTCCCGGTTGATATGAAGGCCATGCCGACCACGATCGAGGATATGTATGATTATGCCGGATCAAGCATGATAAAGGTACCTTTTGTCTTTTTTCTAACGACCTTTTGATAACGGCTGTTGTTCTGATAGCCCTCTTTGAATTTGTAGGCCTGCCAGAGCCTCTCCGGTCTATATAGGACCAGCCAAAAGATACTCCGATCATCGTACAGATTCGTTCAGCATATGGCGCAATTAAAGAATCGGTTAAAAGAGACTGAGGCTGAAAGAGACCATTTTCGCCAACAACTCGAGGTGATGACGGCGAATAGGGATCGGTTGAAGGAAAAGCTTGGTGCCGGACCGAGCAGTGTTCCATCGATTGGAGGGGTCGGCCAAGAGGAGATGGAGAAGTCGGTGGCCGAAGCTGACAGGAAGGGATATGCCGAGGGTCTCCAGGATGTTCGTGAGGTTTTTAATAAGGAAATGGATGTCGTGTGCCCGAAGGCTCACGAGATTGGCTTCAGAAAGGGCTATAACTTGGCCTTCCACGAGGCTTGGCAGATGGCAATGGATAAGGCCTGGGTCCACATAGACTCACCCCTTCGGTTGGATGTAGTGGTGCCCGAATGCACAGTCCCTCCATTGGAATTCCCTGATGATTATTCTCTGGTTGTGCCACCGCCGACTGCCATTGTTGTGGAACCTGAGGTACCAGTTTCTGGTTTGCCGGAGGGTGCTCCTCAGAGTGTGCCGGAGACCGTTCCAATTGTTGTGCCGGAGACCACTTCCCAGGATATTCCGGTGGCCGTACAGGCAGGTGGGCCGGAGGGGATTCCTCAAAACATACTGGAATTGGTGCCAACCAGTTTGCCAAAGGCTACTCATGCCAATGTGCCGGAGGCTACTGTTGTCACCGTGCCGAAGAGTAATTGTTCGGCACAGTTGTAATGCTGTTGTCTTTTTGTGTCTTCCTGTACATAATTTATATTGTGCAACAGTTTGTAAAAATATGTTAATTAATGTTACCTTGTTTCTGTCGGAGCGTGTGAGACATTAGTGGTCCCAGGAGTAGATCCGGGAATATGCGCCGGAGGGCCTTTCGCCGGAGACCGGTAGACAATTTGATCATATTGATTATGAGGATCCGCTTAGGTGCCGATAATAGTAGATTGCCGACAGAGCAGTCGGATATGGGATAGTCTTGTAAAGAAAGGAATAGTACCAGGTTGCTGGCGGTTGCTTATAAGGGCCTTGGATAGAGATGGTGATCCTGAATATCGCCGGAGGCATATAAGACCCGGATTAGGGTAGTGTATGGATAAATGCGTGATGTAGAATTGTCCGGCCTGACCCCGGACATATGCATATGATGACCCCCTACGTAAGAGAGGGCATCTGGATTGATGAGGAGACAGCCCCGGTCAGCGGGTTATAACCACGTCAAAGCATGCGCCCGCATGAGTCATGGTGATGGACGGACATCATAATCCGGAGCCATGGTGATGGATGAATTATCCAGAGCCATATGATGGTCGGTAGGTTATAACCACATCAAAGCGTGCGCCTGCCGGAGCCACGGTCTTCATTGCAGCGACCCGGCCAAGCCAGACGGTCGGTCTTTGGGATGTGTAGACAATTCAGAGCCATGGTGATGGACGGACATCATAATCCGGAGCCATGGTGATGGACAGACATCATAATCCAGAGCCATAGTGATGGATGAATTGTTCAGAGCCATAGGGTGGTCGGCAGGTTATAACCACGTCAAAGCGTGCGCCTGCCGGAGCCACGGTCTTTATTGCAGCGACCTGGCCAGGCCAGACGGTCGGTCTTTAGGATGGATAGACAATTCAGAGCCATGGTGATGGACAGACATCATAATCCGGAGCCATGGTGATGGCCGGACATCATAATCCGGAGCCGTAGTGATGGATGAATTGTCCAGAGCCATAGGGTAGTCGGCAGGTTATAACCACGTCAAAGCGTGCGCCTGCCGGAGCCACGGTCTTCGTTGCAGCGAACCGGCCAGGCCAGACGGTCGATCTTCGGGATGGGGAGACAATTCAGAGCCATGGTGATGGACGGACATCATAATCCGGAGCCATGGTGATGGACGGACATCATAATCTGGAGCCATAGTGATGGATGAATTGTTCAGAGCCATAGGGTGGTCGGCAGGTTATAACCACGTCAAAGCGTGCGCCTGCCGGAGCCACGGTGTTGTATCCTGAAAAGCAATGAAGAACACAAAGAATGGAAGACAAAAAGAGCATTTCATTGGATAATAAGAAGGGAAACGCATTACAATATGGGGGGATCCATTCGGCATTCGCCAGATCAAGGGATCATGGGGATAAGCTCTTCACCCTGGTTTGCCTGGCATGCATTGGGTCTGGCGGCTGGTGTCCTGCGCTGGTCGATCCACTTGTCAAGATGGCCCTGTCGGACCAGATGCTCCAGGTAGGCTTTGAAAGGCAGGCAGGAGGTTGTGAAGTGTCCCCTTTCCCGGTGGTAAGAACAGTAGGCCTTCCCATTGGGGTGTCTTTCTCCCAGCTTGTGATTCGGCTCTCTGAAAAATGGCTCATCCCTGATCAGCCGGAAGACGATGTAGATTGGCTCTGTGAAAACCGTGGTCTCCGCCACGTAGTCCTCCGGTTTGGGGGCCTTCCTATCCCCTATTTTTACCATGTTGACCTGCCTTCGGTTGTGCTGGGCGGGGGCAGGCCGTGCTTGCGGCGATCGGATAGAGGCGTGCTCGGCCAGAAGATCTTCCAATTGACAAAACTTGTCAATCAACTGCATCAGGTCATCCATGTTCTCTGCAAGATGGAGCATGAGCTCCCGGAGCATGGGGCTTTCGGATTCCAAGCCCAGCTTGAAGGAGGAAGTGGCGACTCCCTGATCACAGTTCTGGATGTCGTTGTAAAGCTCCCAATAACGGTCGGCATATTGCTGGAGAGTCTCGTCCGGTCGCTTTCGGAGGCTGATCAGAGAGTCAACCTTTTTTTTCTGCTTGCCACTAGTGACGAAGCGGGCAAGGAAGGTCCTCTCCAGATCTCTGAAGCTCCGGATTGACCGGGAAGGAAGCTTGTTGAACCAGAGCGATCCCAGGGTGCCAAGGCTCGTAGGGAAAACCTTGCACAAGACGGCGTTGCTTGAGGAGTAGAGCGCCATGATTTGTCGGTAGTAGATGAGGTGGGTGTAGGCATCGATTTGTGGATCGTACCTGGTGAATTTGGGCAAGCTGAAACCAGGAGGAAGGACGGCCGAGTCGATGGTTCGGAAAAAGGGAGAAAGACTGAGCTGCTCCAGGCGAGCATCGACAGCTTGAAGAGCCTGCCCGGAGCGATGCTCGGCATGGTGGTCCCTTCGGTAGCACCGATGCTCCCTTTGGTCGTCGTTAGAAACCGGAGAGTGGTGCCGGTGCCTTTCTTTCCGGTCGCGATGTCGCTTCTCCCTTTGCTGACCAGAGTCCTCTTTTTCTGGCCAGAAGTCTTGCGGGTGGACCTCAACGAACTCCCCTCCTTCATAAATGTAAAGAGGGACAGACTCATGACGCTTCGGGCGCCTGTTGTTGCCATCCGAGTGGTCCATCTGACGCTCTTGTCCTTCGGCCACTCCCTTTCCTTTGCGCTCCCTGTCTTCCCTTGATTTGCGCCTCCTCCGCTGCTGTCCTAAGGATCGTGAGGCGGAATCGGCGACGTTGGTGGCCCGAGCCACTTGTTCCCGAAGCTTGGCGATCTCCGCGTCTCTTTCTTTCAACATCCGGTCCACGACCGCAGTGTAGGCCAATCCAACCTCCGGCGTAAGGCCGGTCCGAGAAGAGAAAAGCCCCATGGAAACATGCTGCGGGGGAGGCTGGGCCGAACCGATGGGAAGAGTGGGGTTCTGGCCTACCGGGGTAGTGTTTCCGCCTTCCATGAGGGCAGCTTAGAGAGAAGGGCAGACAACTGATTCCCACTAATACTGGTGTTGGGTCCCACTGTGAACGCCAATTGTGGTAACCTGTTTCTGCCGGAGGGGTCTGTGCGGCTGCTGAGCGGTCGGATTTGGGGAGTCGGTTCCAACCGACGGCTTGCGTGGTCCCTGCAAATAAACAAAGGGGTCCTCCAACTTGGCTCCTGCGACACAAGGGTGAGTGCCCGCCGGTGGGGTTTAACCAACAGGGCCTCCGATGCTTAAGTTAGCAACTATTTGGGAAGATAAAGCAATAACGAAGGAGGCCGGACGGTAGCGGTCGGGGATCAGAGATCAGGATGAGGATCAGGATCCCGTGAACAGTACCCATGGGGGGTATTTATAGGGAGATGTTGGCTTGGGGCTCACGAATATCGTGTGGGCCGCACGTCGAGGGCCCAAAAGTGGGCATGGACGGTTGATGAATCGGGTTAAACCGTACGGATGGGGCACCTCAGTCGGGTCCCCACGATAGCGACATGAGGATAGTCCTCCGGATGGTCTGGTTTGTTCGGCAATAAGCCGCGAGTGGCGGCAAAGCGTCACCAACGGGTGTCCCTCTGGACATTGGCGGGCCCTTCGGCCCGAGACTCTTATGGGCGGTGCCCTTGTACTTGGTTCTGCGACGGGTTTCTTAACGTGAACCCTTCAGTCCGGACGGGAACGAGTCGCAAGCTGCAAACACGGTGTCGAAGGGACCCGTCCGGACGCTGATGGTTGGACACGCTGCGGGACCCTCCGGCTTGGACGGTCCGTATGGCCTACTCATAAGTGATAAGTTTTTACGACACTTTTATCCCCAGGGCGTGGGTCCGGTCACCACAGGTTTGAGTATGCGTGTGTGGCAAGTCACGTGTTGATCACATTTTACGTCATGACATTGAGACTAGTAGACCTAATAATATATCCCTTATGAATTTATGTGTTAGCATGTGTAGTGCAATCAATGACATCTCTTTCAGACACGTTTCCTATTGCATATGATGACATATATCTTGTGCAGGTGGTACTGTGTAGTACTTATTATGTTTGTGCAGATGGTACCGTGTAGTACCTATTATATCTCGTGCAGGGGTACCTTGGAGGTGCTTATTTTTTATATTGTGCAGCAGGTGGTACTGATTGGTACTTGGATTATACATTGTACAAGTGGTGCCTTGGGGTACCTGAATGGGCATTACATATGCTTATTATACTGTCTTGGTTTTATTGAATTTCATATTTATACTTAGTTATAGTATCGTACTTCATTTTGGTTTATTTGTGTTTGTGAGGTTTGTTAGCCATATGTATAACAATTCATATCTAACAAACTTCTAGATTTCCTTGCTTGTTGTCTTTATTTTTGGTTGCATGGAAATTTGGATTACGGATGCTTGGATCGGGTCCGCTATAGTGCTTGGAGATGTCCGTTGTGCTTTTTTGAAGATAGCTTGGGAGCTGACAAGTTTTGGTGACTAGATGCACATTATGCTATTTGGGTTGTAGTACTAGTATTTTAGTGAGCTAATGTTTGGGGCTTACGAGATTGTTTGTATAGAGCTTTCCTTGTTATTTAGTCTTCTGCTGTGATTTGTAAAGAAGCATTAAATCAGTTAGCACTTGTGTTTGAGAAATCAACTTGGGTTGTTTTTATCTTATGTTTTTCTAGCGTGTGATTAGTAGTCACTTGGAGATTTTAAAGAAATTTTATTATTGTCAATTTCGATATATCCCTTTATTAAAGGTTTATTTCGATTGAGATGTTACACCCTCAATCATTCCCAACTTGTTGGAAAAGATTGATCTTGGGATGTCGGACACCTTACTTCAGAAGGATGGCTCTCTTTGGACTAACAATGACATCTGATGGTAGCAGGGGAATAATTGAATACGGATGTCAGTGCTTTGCCATGTGTCGCGTCTCGATTCATTGGTCAAACGGTACTCATTGATACTTGTGCAAATATTAATTTTTGACAGTTGTGACGCATACCTGATTTGGGCCTATAAATAGACCGTTGCAGTTGAACGTTCGGTACTTAATTTGTGCACATGGAGACTTTGGAGAGATTCTCATCATTTGGCAGTTGTGTTTTCTTCAACCAGCATGGATCAGGTTGTAATACCCGTATTTTTATCAAATTATTTAATTAGATTTATTTATTTTATTGAAAAAAAAATAAAGGAAAAGAAATAAGAGTATAAAGGGTTTTATGAAATTAATAAGAATTTTATGTATAATTAAAAATGCCTCTTAATAAATATATATATAG
>NMUG010010303.1:0-10994 GCA_002855965.1 Monotropa hypopitys | reverse complement strand
CTAGATTACGGTATTAATCTTGTTACTAGAACCATCGCAAAACCGGAAACCTCGACCTTTTGGGATTAGAACCCCAAGAACCTGAGGTGTAACGGAAGGGATTGAGTTGATGCTTTAACAAGATTCAATATTGAATCACAAAGATATTAATTTGAATCATATTAATTAGTCACACTTTTTATAACATAAGAAAATTTTAAAAGGTTTTAAAAAGCTAGTATACTTTTCTATTTGACCAATTCACCCCCCCTCTTGGTTGTATTGTGAAATAACACTATATGGCTTTCAATCATTACAAACAAAACATAGCACTAAACACTATATGTGGTACAAATATGCCTACATATAGTTAAAGTGTTAACATTGTTTGAATAATTCATATGTAGAAATTATAAATACTATGATAATGTTCATCAATTGTAGTCAAAGAGGGCATCCATGAAGAATTTGCGTAGATTCAGTGACCATAGTCCTCTTAAGAGGACTACTCACATATATTTATACTAAGAAATACAAAGAAAGTTGAATTAAACATGCAATTCATTTTAAAATGGTGAATACAACAGTAATTCTGGAAATGTAAGAGTACAAGTAAGGTTAAACTACAAGTTAAAGAAGAATACTTACAAATTACAAACTAAAGTTAAGTTTTCAAAGCAAATCTCCAACAAGTTCCACCAAATCTACCCCAAAATGCTCTCTAGACTTCCAACAAGTGTAAAAACAAGTATATCCCTTTGTTTTGTGTTCTCCCTTCTTAAAAACGACCTTGGGACTTTCAAATACGATCCCCAAAAGAATTACCAAAGTACCCTTTTAACTGCCAATTAAAAAATCGCAGAAACATTCGGCGACCGGTCGACAGAATTCCTTTACCGGTCGCGACATTTGAATTTCGTAATATTCTTCCTTGGAGCCAAAATTTAAGACTCGTCGACCGGTCGGCAAAATTCGTGTCCCGCTCATGACCTTTTTGTTTTGCGTTGACCAGTCTGCAATTATCGTGTACCGGTCATGGCCTTCTAAAATTCCATGTTTGAGTCTTTTTCTTCCTGGATCTCCTCCTCGGCTTCCATCGACACTTGAACTTGATTATAAAGTATCCCAATAAGCTCTTTAAACCTGTTAACGTTACAAAACTACCAAGCACATCATCTCGTAGAAAAATAAGAGTATAAACGATGGATTTCATGCTAAACTAGGACAAATTAGCCTAAGAATATGCAAAATTCTTGGCTAATCAAACCACTATATATCTTGTGTGTTGGCTGCAAATTTTCAGTTTCTTTTTTAATTCAAATTCACTCTACTATTCATTGTGTTTGGAATTCTAAGATCCAAGTGTCTTTCTCTATCTAGTTATTTAGAACCATTTGAAAACCGGAAACCTCGACCTCTTGGGATTAGAACCCCAAGAACCTGAGGTGTAACATAAGGGATTCATTTAGTGCTTTAATTAGATTAGTATTTGAACTTGTGATATTCATCACACATTGAATAGTTAAGTCTTTCGCACTAATTTGCCTAAATTGTCTTAGCTTGAAAAAAAAAATTAATTGGGTATTTTAGTCAATAAACCAATTCACCCCCCCCTCTTGGTTGTATATTGGAATAACATGCGCTTTGGACTTCAACAAATACAATTGTACCTTGTCGTGCGAAACTACAAAATAAATATGGGATAAGCTTGTCATCACATATGAAAGCTCTAATCAAGTTAAATAGTCAAATTTTGATATTTTGGTGCATTCATATGAATTATTTAAGATATATGATGATGAGTCTATATCTCAAATGTTCTCCCATTTTAATGACATTATAAATGGATTATAAGATTTAGGTAAATCCTATACAAATTCTGAGATACACCAAAAAAATTCTCAGATCCATGACCAAGGCTTGGGAAACCAAATCATCCATCATTATTCAAACCATGGACTTTTCTACACGTATTTTGGTTAGGCTTATGGGCACTCTTATGATCGAGGAGATGAATCTCAAATATAGAACTGAATCCATGAATCCTAGAAGAGACATTTCTCTAAAAGTATCAAAGAATGAGGATTCCTTAACCGATTCATTCAACGAGGATGATGATATGGCCCTAATTACAAAGAATTTCAAAAAATATCTCAAATGAAAGAAGAGTGGTTCGAGGAATAAAAGAGAAGACAAATATGATGATACTTCAAAGAATCCTATCATTTGCTTCGAGTGCAACTACCATGACTCGGACCCATCCTCATAGGTCATCGAGATAGACACCAGGTAATTTGCACAGTTACCTAAGGCCTTACTTATTCTTTTCTTATTATAAATAGTAAATATAAGGATCATACATAGCAAAAGAATAAAGAAATACATAATCATAACTGAGAATATAAAATACATAAACTGAAATGACTCCCAACTAAAATAATACATTACGGAAATAATAAATGGAAAGTAAATCTCGAAGCATCTATACTAATAAACAAAAGACACGAACTATACTAATAAACAAAAGACATGAACTATACTATACATACCCATACCTCTATTACAATAACTGGAATACTCTTCTGCTAACTATTTGATATGTCGCCTTCTTGAAAAATAATAATTTTCATAAGCTAAAGCTTGTATGAATGATAATGAATAAGAATAAAGGTTTATGCCATGGATAATAAAACAATAATCGAACAATGTATTTATAATTCTCATAAATCAATAACTTTTCAAACCATATAATATTCTAATTTCCAAAGTTTTCATAACAAATATATATTTTCATGGATTCCAAACTGGATCGTATAATCACATGCATAAGGGAATACTGGTACTCGTTATTTCATATTTGTTTCTATATATATAATCCCAGTATCCCTTTCATAATCATTGTATCCGTATCCATATCATGCCAAAATGAAAATACATATTTTCATATTCCATAAAATCTTGTCTGTCAAAACATTTTATAATCTGTTAAATTTTTAAGTCATATGCCATCTAAATAGATTATCGGGCATCCTCGATGGTAAAATCTAGACGTTTGGCATTTATACCAAATCAACCAGACAGTATGCTATCAATTATCACCCCTAGCTAATAGGGCCATGTGAAACATATTTGGTGTTCAATCGGATCAACCTATTACATACACACATCCCACCAATCTCCCCTGGATTATAGGACTATCTCTATGATGGCTCATAATACATTCGAACATATTTCATAATCATGAAACTTTAAAAATAGTAAACATAATTCAGAAAAAATCCCAGGGAAAATGGGATATTTTATAAAGCATACCGGAAAATCCTCTAAAACTTGTAATTGTCACTCACCTGAAATCCGACTTTAATCTGAAAGATTTGAATAACAAACATCGAGAATAAATAAAATAAAATGGTCTATCATAAACTCCCTAATTCATTACTTAATAATCCTTCCAAATCCTATTCTTATTATTCTTAATAATTCTTTATTTAACTTACTATTAAGTCTCCATATTAATTTATTTATTAATATTTAAGTTTAATATAATTTAGAAATTCTCTCACATTTTTACTACTTACACACTATTCACTGACCGGACTAGGCACATTGTTGCTGGCGTCGGTGCCAGTGCTAGTCCATGTGCCGGTTGCACACGCATACAGACAATATATCCACGCACACACTCACATAGACAACACATATGGCCACACACACTCTCTCACATACCTACACAGTTGCATCTACACAGCACCAACCACATCCACCACCAGCAACTACTTCAAACCAGTCCAATTGGACAGCACCCCTACCCAGAACACACAATCGAACAACCAACTCCCAGTCGACCACCCCCAAATCAAAACCTAGCCAATAAACCAACTGGAAGGTCACAACATCCAAGAAACCCAGCCATGACTGCACACAACCCAATCGCCACCCAATCGAATCCCATAACTACCCTTATCGAACCCCACATCCGACCAAAACCTAGTCACACTGAAAACACCCAAATCGAGCGCCCCTGCCAACACAGTGTTGAGCATAGCCGCACAAACCAACAACACAACCGCCGACCATCGCCATGCCACCGATCTCCTCCTCCGCCGTCAACCGCTCAATCCCTTTCCCTCTCCCTCTCTTTCTCTTGCACACGCAATTTAGGTTTCGGTGGGTTTGGGGTTTTTGTTGGCTATGTTGCTTTGTTTTTTTGTTTTAATTTAATTTATTTCTTTTGTTTTTTATTAATAGGATAAGATTAGTTAAATTAAGGAAATTGGATTTCTTTTGGTCTCTGCTATGGTGAGTAAAGGTGCATCGTAGTTATGGTGGTCATAAATCCTAATTTTTGTATTTTTGATATTATACGATAATTCTTTTTAACTTCTTTTTATTTCTAAAATTATTTTCTTATCTCTAAAATTCTTGAACTTTATTGGAATTTCTATTTATCTAATTGAATTCGATATAAATTTTTAAAAATTAATTTCATTAATTTAAGCCTCTTAATTAATTTTTTCCTTCCTCTTAATCCATCAATTAAACGTCTTTAGGTTTTGTGGTGGCTGTTTCCCGGACTGCCTAGTCTTCGACAGAGCTCATTCGGCAACTTAGCTGTGGGTCAACCTACAAGAACAAATAGGATCCCTTTACTTGGCTCTTGTGAAACAAAGGTTAGAGTCCATCGGTCGGTAGTGACCGGATGGGGCCTCCGAAGATCAAGTCAATAGTCGTCCAAAGAGGAGGAAATGATTGTAAATAGAGATATCCAGAGAGAGGGAGCCAAAAGTCCTTTTAACAGTACCTGATTTGGGTATTTATAGGGTGAACCTAACTTGGAGCCCAAGGATGGCGCGTGGGGCATGCATCGTTGGTCCCTCTGGATGACATCAGCCCTTATAGTGCACATGATGGGCCGCTGCAATTAGTGGGTTGTGTCATCGTACATATGGTGGGACCATGAGTGGCCAGATGGAATTCTTTGTCCTATGTTACTGCCGATGGGTGGACCCTTCGTTGAACGTCCGGTCGGACAGGAGTTGTGCCCTTGCGACAAGGAAAGCACGAAGTGCTCAGCCGACCGACGTGGTAGCTAGAGGTTTGGGGAGCCGGCTAACTGACAATCCCCATTATCCAGAGATGCTTCGGTCATAAGAGAGCCATTACTATACCCGGATCTGACCAGATCGATAAGTGAGATGTTCGGAGCGCCATGAGGATAGAGGCCCTGGTTGGCTCCTTTAGATATCCAGAGAGTCTGCTTTGATTGATGAAGGTCCGCATGATGAACCACTAGTCCCGTCCTTCAGTCATAGAGATGAAGTGTGTGCCGGAGGTCTGTGAGGCCGACAACCCTAGTTTTCTCTGCAAGATGCTTGAGGTGGAGTCTGGATAAGCTGGGTGGTCTGGTAGAATGAATATGGGCCGACCCGATTGGAGTTCGGCTACTACAATAGCCCCTCAATTTTTCCCAATCTGTTTGGGAAAGATTAAATTGGATGTGTCGGATGCTCTTCTTCGGTGAGTTTAGCTCCTTCTAGAACCGTGTTGTTCTTTGCCACAAGGCGGAGTGATGATAACGATGTGGCTTTCAGAGTTGTCTTGCTACGTGTCATCTTTTGATTGGTGGGTCAAACTGTGCTCTCCGAGATTCATGCAAAAGTAATGACAGACAACTGTACGTGTACCTATCTCCAGTCCTATAAATAGAGTGATGGGCCTGGTCCTTCAGGACTTAAAACTTACCTTTTGATCCTCCACAGTGCTCTTGATCCTTCTACTTCAGTCTTCATAGGAATTGCAAAACATGAATCAAGTTATCATCCTAGATTCTCAGACAAGCACTGGTACGGAGTCTGACACATCGCTCGGGTTTATCTCCGACAACTCCTCCTTTGAAATGAATCCCAAAGTGGCTATACCATCTCACAACCTTTAGCCGGATCATCCCCGGGTGCGTCGCCAAACACGGATCATTGCCCATTTCTGTGACAATAACTCCTTCAGTTCGACTGAATTCATGTAGGATGCTCGTCCAGGTTTTATGCATGAAGACATCGCCAGCCCTTCTAGAAGACCCCACAGGAGTGATCGGTGGTTCCCTTACCTTAATTTCTTCTACAGTGGGCAAGGCAGAGTGGATGACTTTTATCATCAATATGGGATCCCATCGAGCATTGCCCTTGTGATGGTAGGGTCGTACATCACTTTATCGTAGAAGTACATAATTGTTCCTCTCTTGGCCATAAGGGGGTTGAAATTCCCCCGTCCTCTTCTTCTCTGGACCTTTATGTGCGCATTCATACTTTTGATCAGCCAACTTTCGGTCAATAGCTATCGGATAATCGACTGTATTGAAGAGCTGTGCTGGAGGGATGACATAGAATCATGTTGGCGGACCTTCTTGGCTTGTTCTCCCTTTCCCAGAATTGGTCATGCGGAAGATACTTTTTGGCAGCCAGCAAACCATACAAGGATGTCATCCTGAGACTACCAGATTCTGAGAGGTGGGCCAATGTATCCCTCTAACGATTCAATGACTATAACTTTTGTCCGGAGGCTGCAGGCCAATATCCTACTCCCACGTGTTTGGAAACCCCAGGTCAGAGCCTTTGTGCCTCTACTTTTCTTTTGCCATTGCTCTGTGATGACACTCACTTTCCTGTAGATATTATTTGGATCTTTCGTGAATTGAGGTGGAAAACTTCAAATAGCTAGATTGCAAGCCTTCTGGTCTATGAGGGGAGGGATGACCCCTCCCTCTTGGGGTACTGTCCCACGTATCGGAGTTTCCTAGAGGACCAGAAGACCAGGGGAAAAAGGAAGCATTGTGAGATCCTACCCGCTCTTGCCAGTCAGTGGGAGCCTGCACATGTCCGGT
The DNA here is from genome assembly GCA_002855965.1 of Monotropa hypopitys. Lineage (NCBI taxonomy): Eukaryota > Viridiplantae > Streptophyta > Magnoliopsida > Ericales > Ericaceae > Monotropa > Monotropa hypopitys. The sequence goes on along the minus strand of NMUG010010303.1, from coordinate 4,138 downwards.
AGAGAATCGGATTTTCAAAAAAAATCTCGGGAGAGTCTTAAGTGTCCAGGGAAGCCCCACAGTGCCCTCTAGTGTCTGAATGTACTACGGCTAAACAGATGCTCCCAGCATTTGTCGAAGTGAAGGTGGAGGCATATGGTTCCCAAGAAGGCGGTCTGACAGATGTGAGATGCGGCTCAAGGCCGGATATATTCCCATCACCGGCCACTTCGGGTAGTCTAGGGGTGTGTGTGCCTTGTTTTCTTCACTCTGGAGGGAAGACCATTCTGACGTCAGATAGCGTCAATGTCAATTCAAGGATTGCATACCCTCTCCTCCAGGGATTAAACTTGTCTGTCGACATGGGCGCCCTACCAGACAGAATAAAAGATGTCTTTGAACATGATGGCATGAGTCGTGTAAAGGTATATTTGACTTTTTCCAGGTGGGGATTTCTGTTGGAGCATTTGTTAATAGTAATTACATTCTTGCATGGTTTCCAGACCATCTCTAGATCGTACGAGTTTTTCAGTGGACTATGTCAAAAAGTCATCAAGTGGGAGGCTCGAGCTTTGAAGGCAGAGGCCGGCCTTGGAGTCGTTAGAACTCAGAAGGACCTGCTCCTCTGGCATCTAGGTGAGGCATCAGTGGAGCCCGATCAACTAATAAAGAGCCTTGCAGAAGCTGAGGATGGTCTCCGGAAGGTGCAAGAAGATATTGAAGAGATGGTCCAGAAAGCTGTTGTTGATGCCGACGCTAAAGGCTACAGAGTAGGCTTCAAGGATGTCGAAGACGGCTATTGGAGGCAGGTGTCCAAACTCTGTTTTGAAGCTCATGGAGCCAGCTATAAGAGGGGATTCCATGTAGCCTTTAAGTAGGCATGTCTCTAGGCATTAGATGCCACAATGGTGCTAGATGATTTACCTCTCCAAGTTGACATATTTGTTCTAGTCTCGAAGGTTCTCGAGTTTGTAATGCCGGCGAGGAAGCCTCCTACCAGGTCATCCCATGATCAACCGATGGGTTTGGAGTAGTATAGTTTTGATTTTTCGAATGCCGGACTTTGGTTGTATTGTTCTGTATAAATTTTAATAAAGATGTTATGAACCAGACCATTTCGGTCTAAACCCCTTTGCGTTGACTGTCCGACATTTGTAAGTGTTGTTGGATAGGGAGCCCCTTCTATGGAGGCATTTTAGCCAATTGGAATGTGATCTGGTGATCGTTATTGGAGGCCTAGTGGTGTAAAAGCCTGAGGCCTAGTTGACACTCAAATGTATAAATCATTGCCATTAACTCCCTAGTTTTGCATAGTTTTCACCTATTAATGCTTATGATCTTTACGATTTTCATGTTATCATTTGATTTTGTGCTTTAATGGTTAAAAAAGCTAATTACAATGGTTTTGTAGTCTTTGGAATTTTTTTGTTGTAGTTGCAAGATTGTGGTTGCATCTTATGACTTTTGAGTGGAAGAACAAGAAGCAAACCACCTTCCATCATTCCAAAAAAACAACAACAGGTCTGCCAACTACCGGAATACCAAGGCAAGGCAAATCTCTAGTCTACCGGAAAAGCATAGTAGAAGGTTCCATCAATTGGAAAACCAGCATCACAGCCCAAACAATTTCCAATAGAAGACAAAGAGGAAGAAAATCAGAGAGTTGCACAACCGGTTTCCTAGGAGATGATACAAAGAGGAAGAAAGTCAGAGGTTTGCGAAATCAGTTTCCCATTATCTCGAAACCGGTTTCCCGAAAATATGCAACAAAGGAGAGGGAAATCAGACCCTTGCGGAACCGGTTTCCCAGGTGCTCGAAACTAGTTTCTGGGACATCGGGCGCCTAGACCAGATGCGGATCATAAATTAAGTTGTGGGATTATTCAAGTTTTAATGAGGATTTTTATAGTCTAATTAATTTATAAAGGGTATTTAGGGTATTTGGAGGCCCTAGGAGTATAACAACAATATTAGGATTGCCTTCTAATTACTTTTTTGTCTTGTAGTCATCTTGGAAAGTGGTGACGGCTGGAGTTCAAAGATTTTCTTGGTTTTTCCAATATTGTGCATATGGATTGTAAGAGTTTGGATTATTTTGATACAACAAGTATTAACTTTATTAGAGTTGAGAGCTTCTCTCTCTAGAAATAGAGAGAGAGAATGCACTCCCCGAAATATATTTTTAAACCCAGCCCTGCCATTCTGAGTTATGATGTCAGTATGGTATTCGTGTTTTTGGCACATGTTTACGATTCAGCTACAGTTTTATGAGTTTTTGACTTTGCAAGTATTCATTATTATGTTTTAGAAAGTAATGCACTATTTTATACGGTTACTCGTATCTATAGCTTTAAACCTGTATTTCTGTACTTTATCATTCATATGAGTTTTTGGCTTACATTTTAAATTTTATATATTTCAGGAAAAGGAAAAGAAATCCAGTATCAGTTGAATCAGTGTATAGCAGGAGTAAGAGAAGCAGATTTAAGTATTAAGTAATAAGTTCCTTTTCAATATATTCTAGTAGTTTTGTAGAATGCTCTGAGATAGTTTGGGTTTTTCATAATATGTTTTCCGCTATTTTAAGCATTTCCAGTTAATTAAGAAATATTTGGTAATTAAGTTAAGAAATGCTAAGGTGGTTGAAAAAATCACCTGGTGTCTGTCACGATGACTTTGGAAATGGGTTAGAGTTATGATAGGTTTAGTGGTATCAGAGCATGGTTTCGTGTAAGCTGGGCAGTAAGAATAAGGTTATCGGAGTTAGTATTTATAAATTACCTTAGTAAGGGTATATGTGTAATTTGTATGATAATTTGTTTTCATAAACTTTGGTGTCTACATCAAGATTGTTCAAAGTATGGTTCATTATCGATACTGCAGTGGATATGCAGAGTGGATATTCTTATATAAGACATGTGAAATGATATTTTTGTAAATCAAATGAAATGTGATGAAAAGTATTTTAAACGAAAAATGCCTTAGAGCTGTAGGAAGTCTTAGGATAAGATAGGATATAAGAATTAAGCAAGTGTAATAAGGATTAATTTTAATTTAGGATAATGGAGCATAATAAAGAAAGAGGTAATGTAGAACATCCGCCACCACCAGCCCCTCCTGTTGATAGGGTAGGGCGAGTAGAGGGAATTATAGCCAGTATGGACGGAAATGATGAGATTTCGATTCGAATTTTTTAACATATGAAGCCACCCATTTTTGAAGGAGGAATTCATCCAGATAAAGCCGAAGCATGGATTTTAAGTATGGAAAAGATATTTTCAGTCATAGCGTGTTCTGAAGTTCGAAAGGTGACTTTAGTGACATATATTCTGGAAGGTGACGTACATAGATGGTGATTATCAAGAAGGGATTCGGAACCAGGTATGGAGTGGCGTCGACTCTTGGATGTGTTTTACAAAAAACATTTTCCTAAGTCCATTAGGGACAATAAATGTCTAGAATTTATCATACTTCAACAAGGACCATGTTCAGTATCTAACTATGATAAGAAATTTACAGAATTAAGTTGATTTGCCCCACATATGGTGGCAACTGAAGACCTAAAAGCCAGAAAAGTTTGAATCCGGGCTTAGGCCATCCATCAAATCATATGTTACATTGTTAAAGCTACCAAATTATTCTGAAGTATTGGATGTTGCATTAATGGCTGAATTCGATCAAGTTCAACACAGGGATGTTATAGAGAACCAAAAACGGAAAGCGGGAAAATGGCCAGATTATTATCATCGAAGTCCAACCAAACAAGCGAGAATAGAAGGTTCTAGCAATAGGATGGAGCGGCAAGAAAAGTTTAATCAACCATATTATAGTTAGGAGTTTACACCATACCCTGTTTGTCCCATGTGTAACCGTAGACATCTAGGGTGTTACCGGCTTTTTCTTGTTGGCTATTTTCCGGAACCGAATCAACTTGGTAGAATCTTTATATAGGATCTTTTATTGATCTTATTTTTAGTTTGGTTTGAGATAGCATAGGTAGATGCTCCTTTGTCCAAGCTTTGAAGATTCGGATGCGGCTATTCGGCAACAAATCGAAGTTATTGTGGCGTTCAAAGGTTCGTTTGACATTTATTACTCCTTTGATGTCCCATTGCATTATTCTCATTTCAATATATGCCTGGGGTTATTCTTCTTTGTG
>NMUG010010302.1:0-10993 GCA_002855965.1 Monotropa hypopitys | reverse complement strand
GAAATAAAAAAGAGATAAAAAGTGTTTTGTGAAAAGAAAGTAGAAAATAATATATATTGGATATATATAGATTAATGAAAAGAGATTTTGAAATGGGAAAGAGAAAAAGAAATGGAAATGGTTTTGTGTTGAGTAAAATGAGATTTTGAAATATTAAGAGTTTTAAAAAAAAATTAAAAAGAGAAGAAGAATTTGAAAGAGAAATGTTTGAAAGAGAACAGTTTGAAAAGTCAGTGTGAGTATTTTGAAAATAGTGACCCATAGCTATTTTAACCATTTACTTTATATTTTTCTTATAAGTATTCACCAGTTTTCACTAGCTGACCCTCCTCTTTTTTCCATCTAGGTGTTGCTGAATTGGGATCAATTTAGAGTCCACCAGTCGATAAGTTGAGCATGAGTTTTCTAGTAGTCTTGTTTCAGGTATTAGTTGTATTTTGAGAGATTTATTTCAGTTGAGTTTATATCATGTTTCAACACTGAGGTGTTTGGGCCAGTGTTTGTAGCTCATCTAATTTGGTTGAGATTTTGTACATCAAAGTAGTGTTGTATACCATCTGTGATTTTATTTCAGTTTAGTAGTTCTATTTGCTGTTAGCTAGTTGTTTCCAGTTGTTGTGAGTTTTGGTTAGCGAATTGTTGCTTGCCACGCGTCCGTTCTTGGATGGATGGCTTTATGGGCGTCGGGGGCAGGACGTGACAATCGCCCCGACCAGTGGGCTTCATATCAGCGGGCTCACGGACGGGCTTACGGACGAGCTCATAAACATGCTCATGGAATTCAACCAAATACATCAATCGTACAAATTAAAGAACACATTTTTAAGAAAAATGCATCAACCATAAAAAATAAAGAAAATTTAAAATTTATCAAATATACTTGACTGAAATTTCTCGACCACTTGCACTAAATACAAATAACAGGCTTTCAGACCGGGCTTCCGAGATAGTATTTTGGGCTTTTATTATATATAGGCTTTTGGGACAGGCCCAATCTTCCAAGCGAAACTCAGACCCGCTCATATTTCATTCGAACTCGCCCACTAAATAGACTCGAAACGGGCTTTGTCACAGCAGTCGAGCGGGGTTATCAAGACCCATCCCGGAAGACGACCTATAAAGATCGCCCGACGACGAAAGTCTTGACTAAAAGCATCAACTTCAACAAAATAAGGATTCGATTTGGACTATCATAACCAAAGATTAACTTAACAACGGAAGGAAAATATCATAATGTCTAAAACCACAAGTGATAGCTCTACAATAAGATAAGTACCAAGGCCAAACACGGCTACCAAAAGAAGATACGAAAGTACATAATAAATCTCTTACATCAAGCCTTTCGGGCTACCTCACAACAACTACCCAATACTAGTAATAATAGCAAAGACAAATAGAAGGGAGCGAACTCTTAGCTGCCAAATACTCAACACACCACCTAACTGGAAGTGAACCCACTAAGCATCCTCACCTGGATATATTTGGAAAACAAAGAAAGCAAGACATATCCAAGAATATATTAGATACAAGTCAATGTATGCAATCCGTAAATGAGATGTGTGATGCAATTAAGTAAGCACGTAAGGAGTGAAGTACAACTATGTGACGTATATCTTATTTTCATTTCATTTCCTTCTTATTCTTTCATGGTACATTGATTTCATTAAGTTCTCATCTATTTTTAATTTCATTAGTTCGATGGTTAAACCAATCAACGTATACGGTCAACTCCCGTTGGGTCCCCAACCTTAGCCCCATCTAGCAATGCATTGCGATTTGGGCGAATCAATAACCCTCACTGCTTATAATCAAGCATGCTGGGGTATTTCTATAATTATTCACATTCGTTTTTACGTTGCCCCACACTTGGCCTCATAGCTTATAGTCAAGCTTATCAGAGGTCATCCCCCTTTTCATTACTTACCATTTAAACATATGGTTTCTCACATCATATTCCAAGTAATCCATGCAATATATTCATACCATTACATTCAATATTATACTCGCATGGCATAATGTGACTAGAATCAAGCATTCACACAAGAAAGCTAGACATGTAATCACATGAAGGCTACACAAAGAAATCATCTAGGTACACATAGGACATGCATCATCAAGTAAGAGCAAACAAGGAAACATATAAACAACCAAACACCCAATCACATAGTCCACGTAGGGGAACGTGCATTGAAAAGATTTAACATACTCACCAAGTGTATGCGGAAAGTCCGAATAGGCTACGGTTGTTGCTCCGATGACCCGGGCACCTCTCCTGTTCCAACGTAGCTAAATTAAAATAATTATAACTTTACAACTGGACTAAATAAGACAAGGTTTGTTTTCTAGATTATTCTTGCCTAATAAAGGCCTTAGAAACCTTTAACAACCTTAGAAAGAGTCAATTAGGGCATACCCCATCAAACCCAGTCTCTATTTTACAATCCTCAACATTTCCAAAAAATCCCAACAGAAACCATCCATACCGGTACGGGTACCTGCGTACCGATACAACTGAACAGAAAATTCGCGTACCGATGGGGGCCTCCAGCATACCGGTACAAACATAAAATTTATTGAGCAAAAGAGTTTTGTACCGGTACGCGAAGAATCTATACCGGTACGGCTTAAGGATTTCTGGCGACTCGTTTGTCCAGAATCGCCCAAAATCACCCAAAACCTTCAAAAATTCGGGCATTGGTTGCTCTAATGTAAAGACTATACTTACCCAAGTGATTCCTCAGCCTTTAAAATCAACAAACTCTATCAAGGAGTACTACAATCAACAAATAATGCCCCAAATTAAAATCCCCAAATGTAAATCTAGGAATTTCTTCCCAAAAACGGGATTGACCCAAATCCATTAATCTTGCCTTAGCGATTGATTAAATCAAGAAATAATATCTGTAAAGATGTTCTTACTTGAATTGGGAACAATGTTAAAGAAGAGATTTCCCTTCAATTTCTATCCAAAATCACTCTCCAAGCAATTCTCCTTATCCCTCTCTATCTATCTTAGATTTTGCCTCAAGCACAATGGAGGCTAGGGCATCCCTTTTAGCCTAAAAATATAAACATTTGGGTAAAAGACCCTCATGCCCTCATGCCCAACTCAATAATACAAGTTACCCGTAGCTCGAATTACCCCTAAGACCTATGTATACATCTTTTTATATAAAACCCCCCTAGATAGGCTTTAATATTTTAATTAACTCCTATTATTACATACTTCCATTTTACTTATTTTATTATACTAAATGTTTTTATAGAAGTTTAATGGAACGTGTGTGACAACTCACCCCCCTTAAAGAAATTTCGCCCTCGAAATTAAAAGAAGAATACCTGACACGAAAAGTTATGGATATTTGGATTTCATTGCCTCTTCTCCCTCCCACGTCGCTTCTTCAACTCCATGGTTCCTCCACAAAATTTTCACCTACAGAATCACCTTGGAGCAAAGGACTTGCTCCTTCCTATCAAGGATCCTCAACGGCTCTTCCAAATAGGTCATGTCTTCTTTAATCTCCAAGACATCCGCCTTCAAGATGTGAGAAGGATTTTAAATATATTTGCGAAGCGCGGACACATGGAAGACATCATGAAGCCTAGACAATTCCACAGGCAATGCCAATTGATATGCGGTTACCCCAACTCTCTCCACAATTTCATACGGACCCATGCACCTTGGAGCTAACTTCCCCTTACCCATGAAATAAATAACTCCCTTCCATGGTGAAATACGAAGAAACACTCGATCACCGACCTCAAACTCCAATTCCCGGTGTCGGTTGTCAGTATAGCTTTTCTACCGACTTTGAACAATCTTCAATCTCTCCCGAATTAATTTCACACCCTCTAAAGATTGTTGAATCAATTCCGGACCAAGTACTTGCCGCTCCCCGATTTCGCTCCAACAAACGGGTGTACGACAATGCCTTCCATACAAGGCCTCATATGGCACCATGCCGATACTACTTTGATAACTATTGTTGTATGCGAATTCCACTAAGGATAGATAGTCATCCCAAGAGCCCGGAAAATCTAAGACACTATCTCGTAACATGTCTTCTAGGATTTGGATGATTCTTTTCGATTGACCTTCCGTTTGTGGGTGGAAAGCGGTACTAAACTTTAGAGAAGTCCCCAAAGCATGTTGTAGGCTATGCCAAAATCGAGATGTGAACTTGGGATCCCTATCACTCACAATAGATACCATGCAATCTAACAATTTCTGTAATATAAAGTTTGGTATACCGATCAGTGGTGTAAGTAACCCTCACTGACAGAAAATGAGCCGACTTGGTCAATCTATCAACCACCACCCAAATAGAGTCAAACCCCTTGGCACAATACAGCAGCCTAACAATGAAATCCATGGTAATGTGCTCCCACTTCCACTCGGGTATCAGTAGGTTTTGAAGTAGACCAGTCAGTCGTTGATGTTCTACCTTAACCCGTTGGAAAGTCAAGCACCTAGCCACAAACTCTGCAATATCGCTCTTCATTCCCTTCCACCAAAAATTCTTGCAGAGATTTCAATATAACTTATTGATATCGGGATGCGTAGCATAAGCCGAACTATGAGCCTCGTCTAGGATTTCCCGCCTCAATACAAGATCACAAGGCATACACATTCTATTTCCATAAAGTAACATGCCAGTCCCTCTAATCCAGAACTCCCCAATTTCCCCATCTCTAACTAACTATTTCCTTAACTTCAACTGATCATCTAGCTATTGCCCATCTCTAATGCAATCGACAAACATAGGTCGAATGGAAAAAAACGGGCCAACAGTACACCATTCATTCCAAAATATAACTCGGCATTCAACTTCTTAATCTCACAAAAATTTTCAACTCGGACACATTGGACACTAGACAAACTCCCCGCCGATTTCTGATTCAAAGCGTCAGCCACTATATTGGCCTCCCCGAATGATAATGGATAGAGCAGTTATAATCTTTGATGAGTTCTAACCATCTTCGTTGCCTCAAGTTTAGTTATTGTTTAGTGAACAAATACTTGAGACTTTGATGGTCCGTGTAGATTTCATATGCGACACCATACAAATAATGATGCCACTACTTGAGTACAAATACCACCGCTGCTAGCTCTAAATCATGGGTAGGGTAATTCAACTCGATAGGCTTTAATTGTCGCGACACATACGCAATCACCCTGCCCCGCTGCATCAAAACACAGCCCAAACCCTGCAAGGATGCATCACTGAAAATGACCATGTCATTGGTACCCTCCGGAACTGATAAGACAGGTGCCAAAACCAACTTCTCCTTCAAGGTCCGAAAGCTGCTCTCACATTCGTCTGAACAGAAAAACCTTACATTCTTTCTGATCAACTTTGTCATTGGCAAGGCGATGGAGGAGAACCCCTTGATGAATCGTCGGTAGTAGCCGACCAATCCCAGAAAACTCCAAATTTCTGACACATTAGTGGGCCTCTCCCAACTCACCACTGTCTCAATTTTCTTCGGATCCACCTGAATGCCATCACTAGAAATTACGTGGCCCAAAAATACTACACTTCTCAGCCAAAACTCACACTTGCTCAACTTCCCGAACAAATGCTTCTCTCTCAAGTTCTGGAGCACAATTCGAAGGTGGTCTCCATGCTCTTCTTCATTTTTCGAATAAATTAGAATATCATCGATGAATACCACCATAAAAGAATTTAAGTATGGTTGAAACACCTGATTCATTAGATCCATAAAGACTGTAGGAGCATTGGTAAGCCCAAAGGGCATAACAAAAAACTCGAAGTGCCCGTACCTCATCCGAAAAGCAGTTTTTGGAACATCGCCATCCTTGATCTTTAATTGATGATACGAGGATCTCAAATCAATCTTGGAAAAGATAGGTGTGCCTTGAAATTGATCAAACAAGTCGTCAATTCGAGGTAAGGGATATTTGTTCCTTATGGTTGCCTTGTTTAATTGACGATAGTCTATGCACATCCTCATGGATCTGTCCTTCTTCTTCACAAACAACACCAACGCACCCCAAGGAGACATGCTCAGTCGAATGAATACCTTATCAAGGAAATCTTTTAATTGAATCTTTAATTCACACAACTTAGTTGGAGCCATTCTATACTGCACAATCAAAATGGGGCTTGCTCCCGGAACTAGCTCGATAGTGAATTCAATCTATCGATCCAGCACAACTCTCAACAATTCATCCGGAAAAATATCCTCGAACTCAGAAACCACCAGAATTTTATCAATGTGCAACCCCTCACCCTAGGTGTCTACCACATAGAACAGGTACCCTTCAAAACCCTTACTCGGTAGTGTACTAGCATGCATACTCAAAATCAAACACTGTCTACCCACCTGCCTCTCACCACAAATCTTCAACTTTTCTAAACCCGGGATCTTAAACACAACTTCTTTATTGAGACAATTGATAACTGCATGATAGAATACTAGAAAGTCCATCCCCAAGATGACATCAAAATCGGTCATAGATAATGGCACTAAATCCACTAAGATTGTTTTCCCCCAACCAAGAACTAACAATTTGGATAACAAGTTCTAACTCTAACAATATCACCCACAGGTGTGGAGATGGCCAAGGCATAGGGCAAGACAACAGATGGCCTACCTATCATATGACTGAAAGTGGATGATATAAAAGAATGAGTAGAGTCGTAGTCAAGCAAGACTCTGGCATAATGTCTGGCAACAAGAAATGTACTTGTCACAACGTCTGGTGATGCCTAAGCTCCCTGCCGAGTAACCGCAAAAACTCTGTCAGGTACCACATTCCCTCCTGTACCTCTAGTCGCACCACTAAGTGCATTGCCTACCGAAGAAGTCGTAGGACCCTGCACTTTCTGGAACTGAGGAGACTTATGCTCGAACTCTCCACAAGTAAAGTACTTTACTCCCCGAGTCATGTCGTTCCGTCTGGGGCAATGCTTGACCAAATGATCATCTCTAGCACACCCAAAACATTGGCGAGCCCCTCTTGGCCCGGAGCCAATTGACTGGCTACCTGCACCAATATCATTTCTGCCTCTGCCCCAGTTATTCTGAGACTTAGGACCGTCAGACCCCTTGTTAAAGTGGCCCTTCTTCTCACTGCTACTCGCATCACTGCCACCACTATGAGTCTTCCCAGACCAACTTCCACCTGACTTGTTCTTCATGGCGTAATGATCAAACATCACTTGCACGTCCTTCCCAATTTGTCTTGCCATCTCAACAAGATCCGCATAATTCCTCTCTCGGAAGGACGTTAATCGGGTAGCAATGTTGGAGATCAAACCACTCTAGAAGTGCTTGCAACGCTTTGCATCCGTATTCACTAGCTCCACCATATATCGGGATAACTCAACAAACTTTGCTTCATATTATGAGATAGACATGTTGCCCTGCTTCAAATACAAGAAAGCATTCTTTGATCTATCCGGTAACTCTACAAACAGTACTGGTTGTTGAACCCTGTAACAAATAATTCCCAAGTCACCACCCGGGAAACTACAGGAACTTGCCCTTCATCGCATGTAGTAAGCTACCAGTGATAAGCCTTCCACCATGATAAGGCCTCACCTTTTAAATTGATAGAGGCCAGATTCACCCTCTGCTCGTCGCTAACACCCATGGTCCTTAGAACTCGCTCCACCCCTTTCAGCCAAGCTTCAGCTACAGTAGGGGATACTGTCCCCTCAAACTCGGTGGGATGGAGTCTCCGAAGGTGCTCTATCAGACCAATTCCTGCTCCAGGATCACGTTGCGCCATCTGCCATTGCATAAAGGCAGCTTGGTTATCAAGAAATTGTGCCATTGCAACCTCAACCCGGTTAGGGTTGTTCACCGAAGGAGGATTCTCCTGAACTGGGGGTTGGTTAACCTCCCCCTCAACTGGTCCAGTCGATGTGGCATCCTCAACATTCTCCATCACAACAATTTCCTATTTATAAAAAAGGGAAAAGAAAATATTCCTTTAGATACAATAGTACATGCAACAAGTATCATATAGCAACCAATATGTACAATTTAGCTACATCACATAAGTATCTAACACTTCCAGGTTCACTTGCCAGCCATACCTACCAATTGCTTCTAGAAAATTCCTAGATTCTATCTCTTATACATAGACTCCTAAACTTAGCCAACCTAGGCCTGATATTCCGATACATCATGTTTTTCCATTTAACTTCCCAAGACTTCCCATCTGAAAATGTGTTGATGAAGCGCTTTTCAAATCAGATTTCAAGGTAGTTGCATGTGTGTCAAAGTAATTCACACGATATTTTCAGAATATACTCTACCATTCCCATCCTATCTCTCACCTCAAGATTCTTCCTTGACATCCAAATACTATTAACCTAGGACCTATCAACCTAGGTTTCTGATACCAAGCTGTCAAGACCCATCCCGGAATATGACTTATAAAGATCGCCTGTCGACGGAAGTCTTGACTAAAAGCATTAACTTCAATAAAATAAGGATCCGATTTGGACTATCATAACCCAAGATTAACTTAACAACAAAAGGAAAATACCATAATGTCTAAAACCACAAGTGATAGCTCCACAATAAGATAAGTATCAAGGCCAAGCACGACCATCAAATAAAGATACAAAAGTACATAATAAATCTCTTACATCAAGCCTTTCGGGCTACCTCACAATAACTACCCAATACTAGTAACAATAGGAAAGACAAATAGAAGGAAGCGAACTTCTAGCTGCCAAATACTCAACACACCACTTGGCTGGAAGTGAACCCGCTAAGCATCCTCACCTGGATATATTTGCAAAACAAAGAAGGCAAGACGTATCCAGGAATATGTTAGATAGAAGTCAATGTATGCAATCTGTAAATGAGACATGTGATGCAATTAAGTAAGCACGTAAGGAGTGAAGTACAACCATACGACATATATCTTGTTTTCATTTCATTTCCTTCTTATTCTTTCATGGTAGATTGATTTCATTAAGTTCTCATCTATTTTTAACTTCATTAGTTTGATGGTTAGACCAATCAACGTATACGGTCAACTCCCTTTGGGTCCCCGACCTTAGCCCCATCTAGCAATGCATTGCAATTTGGGCGAATCAATCAAACCCGTACCATCCCACACATGGCCTCACTGCTTATAATCAAGCATGCCGGGGTATTTCTATAATTATTCACATTCGTTTTTATGTTGCCCTACACTTGGCCTCATAGCTTATAGTCAAGCTTATCAAGGGGTCATCCCCTTTTTCATTACTTACCATTTAAACATATGGTTTCTCACATCATAATCCAAGTAATCCATGCGCCATGTTCATACCATTACATTCAATATTTTACTCGCATGGCATAGTGTGATGCATCAAGCATTCATACAAGAAAGCAAGACATGTAATCACATGAAGGCTACACAAAGAAATCATCTAGGTACACATAGGACATGCATCTTCAAGTAAGAGCAAACAAGGAAACACGTAAACAACCAAACACCCAACCACATAGTCCACATAGGGAAACATGCATTGAAAAGATCTAACATACTCACCAAGTGTATATGAAAAGTCTGAATAGGCTACGGTTGTTGCTACGATGACCCGAGCACCTCTCCTGTTCCAACGTAGCTAAATTAAAACAATTATAACTTTACAGATGGAATAAGTAAGACAAGGTTTGTTTTCTAGATCATTTTTGCCTAATAAAGGCCTTAGAAACCTTTAACAACCTTAGGAGGAGTCAATTAGGGCATACCCCATCAAACCCCGTCTCTATTTTACAATCCTCAACATTTCCCAAAAATCCCAACAGAAGCCATCTGTACCAGTACGGGTACCTGTGTACCGGTACAACTAAACAGAAAATTATCGTACCGATGGGGGCCTCCAGCGTATCGGTACAAACATAAAATTTATTGAGCAGAAGGGTTTTGTACCGGTACGCGAAGAATCTGTACCGGTACGGCTTAAGGATTTCTGGCGACTCGTTTGTCCAGAATCGCCTAAAATTGCCCAAAATCTTCAAAAATTCGGGCATTGGTTGCTCTAATGTAAAAACTATACTTACCCAAGTGATTCCTCAGTCTCTAAGGTCAACATACTCTATCAAGGAGTACTACAATCAACAAATAATGCCCCAAATTGAAATCCCCAAATGTAAATCTAATAATTTCTTCCAAAAAACGGGATTGACCAAAATCCCTTAATCTAGCCTTAACAATTGATAAAATCAAGAAATAATATCGGTAAAGATGTTCTTACTTGAATTGGGAATAATATTAAAGAAGAGATTTCCCTTCAATTTCTACCCAGAATCACTCTCCAAGCAAATCTCCTTATCCCTATCTCGATCTCAGATTTTGCCTCAAGCACAATGGAGGCTAGGGCATCCCCCTTAGCCTAAAAATCTGAACATTTGGGTAAAAGACCCTTATGCCCTCATGCCCAACTCAATAATACAAGTTGCCCTTAGCTCTAATTACCCCTAATACCTATGTATACATCTTTTTACATTAAAAAACCCCATAGATAGGCTTTAATGTTTTAATTTACTCCTATTATTACATACTTCCATTTTAATTATTTTATTATACTAAATGTTTTTAAAGAAATTTAATGGAATGGGTGTGACAGGGCCTATCCCAGGCTTTGAGCCCGAGGCTAAATGGTGAGGCCTACTATCAGATGAGTTGGGCAAAACCATCGTCGGTCGTTTAACTACTAATATTTCACAGCCGATAAGGGCTGGGTATGGGCCAAAGAATGGTCTTTGAATTCAAAATAAATGATGGGGTGTATGGGTTCAATTGTTTACCTTATATATATATATATATATATATATTAGCGATAGGACAAAATTGAGAATGCAATATATTAACAAAATTGAGACAACACGTTAAGCAAAGTATTTAACTAAACGAATAAAAAACTGCAATTAACCCAAATAGTGTGCCCACAAAATATATTTGTCAATACAAATTATATTGTTTGTAAATAAATAAATAACAAAATTTGAAATG
>NMUG010010301.1:0-10995 GCA_002855965.1 Monotropa hypopitys | reverse complement strand
GTTGCCAACATTTCCGTTCAAATCCCCGTCATTTTAGGACGTCCCTTCCTTGCAACCACAAATGCTCAAATTAATTGTAGGAATGGGATTATGCACCTTACCTTTGGTAATATGATGGTGGAGTTGAATGTTTTTAACATTTGTAGGCAACCAGATGATGACAAGGAAATTTATGAGGTCAATATAATTGAGACCATGGGCTATTATGGGAGTAATTTCATAAAAGACCCATTGAAATCATTTTTTTTTTAATGCGGGAGTAGAAGAACATGTGTCTTCTCCCGAAGAGTTCGAAATTTTTGAATTCGTGGAAAAAATGAAAGTGGTGAATGGAGTTGGAAGGAAGGGAGACTTTGAGGAGTTAGGAGTAATAGGGAAACCTAGTGAACCATCTCAAAGAGGGGAACAAAAACTTGAAGTCAAATAATTACCCTCCAATTTGAAGTATGCGTTCCTAGGCAATGAAAAAACCTTTCCGGTTGTGATTTCCTCAACACTTGAGCTTGCTCAAGAGAAAAAATTAATGGAAGTGTTGAGGAATCATAAAAATTCATTGGGTTGGACAATAGCTGATATTCATGGAATCAACCCAACATTGTACACTCACCGAATCTATCTCGAAGATAGTGCCAAACCCTCACGGCAACCACAACGCCGATTGAATCCAATCATGAAAGATGTTGTGAGGAATAAAGTGCTAAAATTGTTAGATGTTGGCATCATCTATCCCATTCTGGATAGCAAATGGGTTAGTCCCGTACAAGTGATGCCTAAAACATCTGGAGTTATGGTGGTAAAAAATGAAAAAAAATGAACTCATCCCTACTCGTGTTGTCACCGGGTGGAGGATGTGTATCGGTTACCGTAAACTCAACACTTGTACAAGAAAGGACCACTTTCCCTTACCTTTCATCGATCAAGTGCTTGAAAGGGTGACGGGACATGTCTACTATTGCTTTCTCGATGGGTATTCGGGATACAATCAAATTGAAATCACCCCTCAGGATCAAGAAAAGACTACATTCACTTGCCCATTTGGTACATATGCCTACCGGCAGATGCCATTTGGACTTTGCAATGCCTCGGGGACATTTCAAAGATGTATGTTGGGTATTTTTAGTGATATGATAGAAAAAATTGTTGAAGAGTTCATGGATGACTTCTCATTTTTTGGGAATACCTTTGAGGATTGTCTAAGTCATCTTGAACAAGTTTTGATTAGATGTGAAAAAAAATTGGTATTGAATTTGGAGAAGTGCCATTTTATGGTCACTTCAGGAATAGTGTTGGGACACATTATGTCGGCCAAAGGAATTGAAGTTGACTAAGCCAAGATTGGGCTTATTTCAAATCTCCCAACCCCCCCTTGCGTAAAAGATGTAAGATCATTCTTAGGTCACGCGGGTTTCTATAGGAGATTCATAAAGAGTTTAGTGACATTTCACACCCTTTATGCAATCTCTTAGTTAAGGATGTTTCTTTTGAGTGGACTTCCTCTTGTGAAAAAACATTCTCTAACTTGAAAGAGATGCTAACAACCCCACTGATCATGAAGTCCCCTGATTGGAAACTCCCCTTTGAGTTGATGTGTGACGCAAGTGATATTGCCATTGGGGCGGTGCTTGGGCAAAGAAAGGACAAAAATTCTTGTGTTATCTACTACGCTATCAAAACTCTTAATGATGCACAAATGAATTATACCACTACCAAAAAAGAGTTGCTAGCGGTAGTTTTTCCCTAGACAAATTTTGATCGTATCTCATTGGGTCGCCTATTGTCATTTATACTGATCATACGGCATTGAAATACTTGCTTACAAAACAAGATGCCAAACCACTACTCATTAGGTGGATTCTCTTACTCCAAGAATTTGATATCACGATAAAATACAAAAAGAGAGTAGAGAATGTGGTGGACGATCACCTTTCTAGGTTGACATTTCATGACTCTTCGGACACCACACCCATTGTTGACACATTTCCGGATGAACATTTATATGGCTTAGGTACTTGTCCATGGTATGCGAACATTGTAAACTATTTAGTTACTGGACAAGTACCTACCCATTGGAGCACTCATGACAAGCAAATTTTTTTGAGTAAGGTGAGACATTTTTATGACGATCCCTACTTGTTTAAATATTGACTAGACCAAATTATGAGATATTGTGTGCCTAATGAGGAAATATTGGGCATTATTTTTTTTGTCATGAGGGGCTTGTGGAGGCCACTTTTCATCTAAAAAAATGGCCACAAAAATTTTGCAAAGTAGTTTCTATTGGCCCTCGGTATTTAAAGATTCATTTGAATTTTTAAAAAGATGTGAAAGATGCCAAAAGTTGGGGGGTATAATCCGCCGCAACATGATGCCCTTGAACCCAATTCTTGTTATTGAAATATTTGATTGTCGGGGCATTAATTTTTAGGCCCTTTCCCATCTTCTTTTGGATATTTATTAGCACGCCCCAGATTTTCAAACCATTTTTTTAAGCAATTTAAATGAAAGCAGGGGGAAACGTTACTTGTAGTATCTACACATTCCATTCTGTTCTCACTACATTCTCAGATACAAATGATACAATATGAATAGAAAAGCGGAAGCTAGAAAAAATGCCAAATGGCTACAACTGAAGTGCTGAACAGAAAGAAAAGTGAGGGTACATCCCACCCTCGAGAGTCAACAAGTACCAAAAGAAACCTGCTGCAACAATCTCCGAAAACCCGGAAGCTGACGAAGCTCCAAGCTCAACAATCTCAACACGTCTCTACAACAACCTGTGGGGGGGGACCACGAAGGTCTGAGCATACCACGGCTCAGTAGATAAACTCCTGACCACTACCAAACATGCACGGGTGGTGCATGCCTAGGAGGGGTCAGCAAAAGTAGGAAAGCTGTAAAGGAAAGCAGTAGTAGTGGCAACAACAGTAGTAGTAAAGTAGAGACAGAGGTACAAGCAGTAAAGTAGTAAAGTGAACGCGAACCGAACTGTAAAGGGGACCGAGCTATGAGTCACCTACTAATTTCCTCAAAGGTAAGAGAAGTAACAGTGTCAAACCCAAAGGCTAATCCAACCAAATCTCAAGTCGTCACAACTAACTCTCTACTAAGGGCATGAGGTCCACCGTCAAGGTATAAAAGAAACGTAAAGGGACCAAGGAGCACGTAAAGTAAGCCTAGCACAAGAGAATCGAAACCAAGGCATGTCGTCGACAAACGTGTCAAAACCCAAACTGTAACCTCAAATGGATACCAAAGGCACAACCTTCAAGTCTGACTGAAACGACCTCCAACCTCGACCCAATCAACTCTTACTACTAAAATCCAACATCTCTAAGGATCTACTAAGGATCCCGAACCAATACTGTGTCAAGTTATCTAATTAACGTGTGTAACTATAGTACAAGAGATAACAAGGATAGTGTCCACGAAATCTATCTAGATGTTCTCTTATTGTTTTGGGAACCGCACACTACCAAGAACCAAAAGAACTCCATTACACGTATGTTCCACCATATGAATTATCATCCATCTAGATATACCCCGGGATCCCTCAAGGTCAAGTACATCCCGTATTTATTTGAAGTTGTTGAACCTTTGAATAAGGCGTTCCATTTTGTTTTCATTATGTTATAAGTCCTTGAATGAGGCGTTCTACCCTCGAGCGAGTATTCAATGTTTAAAAAGTGGATGGAGCAAGGTTGGATTAGCGGTACGTCTACTCACTAACCAAAACCTACCGTCTTTCCCAAATAACGTTGGGAGGGCTCACGTAGCCCCCATTGTGCATAATGTCGTGGATGGAGCGACCATCCCAGGACCCGCATTACAAGGGCGTCCTGTCTTAAATATCCAATATCAATCCCCAATGATATGCATACGCGGGATAGGGCAAACCCTCCTAACCCAGATGGATTCCATCTCAACCCGGACCCTGGGGCATGTAACCTCCCAGTCCCGTTCATTTCCAAATCAAGTAATCAAGGGGTTGGGGCAAAGACCTCCCACACCCGAGATGGATCGTCTTATGCCTGTCGTAAATTTTATCATTAATATCATTCTTGGTGTTCCATTCGGTATGCTCACATTGAAGATTCAAGATTATCCAAAGGTGGTCCTCGTAGGATCCATCCCCATATTGATTGTACATTGCATTCATTTTATTCGTTTCATGTTTGGGTGAATTCCAACATCATCTCAATTATTCCAATTTCCGAAGGTTACTACGCCCTTACCAAGGAAGGTCACACAAACTATACAACCACCGCAATGACAACCACAACTCTTTCAAAGTGAGACACCTCATTACAAGGGTGTTCAACCAACGTATGAGACCGTTATAATTTTATTAAGATTGACCCAAGTCAACTCATTGCCATCAAGCATATTTTACCACTCACACCTCAATTCACATCGTTTCTCTCAAACCAATCCCTCAATTTCGATATCGTGACCAAGGTACACGTTCAAGGATGTGTGTAGAGATGCAAGAAAGTCTACACTTCTAGTCTCGATAACACCAAGAGAGGTCCTACACTATCACCTTCATTCACTTACCACTCTATCAGTCCTCACATTTCGATCCCAAGGTCAAGACCCCAAATTAGAGGTTTTGTAGAATTCCATGCGTACCAGTTTTATGAAGGGATATACACTCGTTCTTCATCCTTCTTCTCAGCCAATCAAGTCTCCAAATTCATCCCACGACTAACCCACAACCACTCTCCCTCCCAAGGATTCACTCAAAGTTCACTAAGGAATTTCATCAAATAGGTGGTGTCTACGAATTTATGAGTGATTAACTAATTTCATATCCACAAATCAACACTTGACATTAACCCAAATTCATGAAATTTTATCGAAGGATTTTATCCTAAACCCAAATGCCATGAAATCATAATTCCTCAAGAACCTAGGTATGAATATGGGAATCACACACGCACACGCACATATTTGATGGAGATCAAGAATTTACCCACCGAAGCTAACAAATCTCGAAATCCCTAGGTGAGGGATTCTTCACAAGGCCACGATCCAAGACCACCACAATGTAGATCTCAACGTCCTCTCTGACGTTTGTGAAGGGCGTTTGTCCAAAAGCCCTACGAAAGGTGACCCAAAATGTGAGAGAGAGAAGAGAGGGGGGGAGAAAAATCGAGAGAGAAGAGAGAGAGAGAGAACACTTACGGGAGAGAGAGAGAGAGAGAGAGGAGAGGAGAGGCCAGAAATGATCTCTAATGTCCCTAATACACGTACATATACATATATATACACCCTCGGGATTTGACAAAAATACCCCCAGATTAAACCCCTAAATCTGCTGAACATTATATTTTGATATATGCCCAAGGCATATATCGAAATACACTCCCCTTGCCCCAGCCCTCAACACAGATAACATATCGAAATATACTCCCACGCATATCGATATAAAATCTTCACTGACATATATCGAAATACACTCCCCTTGCCCCAGCCCTCAACACAGATAACATATCGAAATATACTCCCACGCATATCGATATAAAATCTTCACTGATCGACAATTGCAAAGGAGTATTTCGATATGTACTCCCCTTACATATCGAAATACAAAGCTTACGGGACAAAATTTACAAAGACATATTTCAATATATATGATATACACCTCCAAGGTGCATATCGATATACACTGAAGGAAGAAGGCCAAATGACCTTTATTTCGAAATGTAATACCCTAGGATTGAAATAGTGACATACATATCGATATATAGCTCCAAGGGAGGCAGCCCGAGCTATATTTCGATATATAGGAAGGGAGGAACAGCCTTATATCGAAATACAAATTTTGCTATGTGAACATAAGATTTTTCGAGAGTATTTTGGGCATAACTTATTCGTCCGAACTCCGATTGACATGATTCAAGTTGTGTTGGATTCAGCATTGAATTATCTACAACATTTATGAAGAATACATTTAGATTCAGAAAATATTTCTTGGACATAATGGGACGGAAAGTCACTCGGCACATTGCCGGGATGACTCGAAACAATGCCAACCCAATACCGGGGGTTCTCACTACTATTAAACCACTAGAGAATTATCTATAGAACCTCGACCTTCGTCAATTATCAAAAATATGTTTGTATTATATAAAAATATTACATTTAGAATTCTAGGTCATTACATTTATACATTCTTATTGCGGTGGATTATGTATCCAAATGGGTTGAGGCTATCCCAACAAGAACCAATGACCATAAAGTTGTGCTTAAGTTCATGAAGGAGCACATTCTTTTTAGGTTTGGGATGTCTTGGGCCATTATAAGCGACCAAGGTACTCACTTTTGCAATAGACCATTTAGCGTTCTCATAGCCAAGTATGGTATTACTTACAAAGTGTCTACCGGATACCACCCGCAAACGAATGGCCAAGCCGAATTGGCCAATAGGGAAGTCAAACATATTCTTGAGAAGACAGTGAATCCCAACTGAAAGAATTGGTCTAACTGTTTAATGGATGCTCTTTGGGCCTATCGAACGGCCTATAAGACCATCCTATGAATGTCTCCGTATCGGCTAGTTTATGGCAAGGCATGTCATCTTCCAGTCGAAATGGAACACCGAGTATATTGGGCATTGAAAAATCTGAATTTTAACTTACCCGCTGTGGGTTCCAACTAGAAGCTTGACTTAAATGAATTGGAGTAGATGAGGCATGAAGCCTATGAGAATTCAAGAATTTACAAAGAAAAAGTGAAGATCTTTCATGATAAAAACATTTTGAGGAAAATATTTGAACCAGGCCAACAAGTCCTTCTTTATAATTCTAGGCTTCAACTATTTCCGGGTAAGCTTAGAACAAGATGGTCCGGTCCTTACACGGTCAAAAAGATCTATGCTCATGGAGCCGTTGAGATTGAGGACCAATCTTCGGGTTACCTCAATAAGATAAATGGTCAAAGACTAAAGCACTTTCTTGAACCATTCTTAATGAAGAAAGTTGTAGAGGAGCTTCATGATCCAGTTTATATTGAACCGGAGAATTAATTGCAAAACATTTGATTGAAAACTCTTCTTGTCTCTCAATTTTTTATCTCATTTTTCTTTGCATTTTCTTTTATCTTCTAATTTCTTGTTTCTCTTGTTATTCTATTAAGTTTTGTGAGCTTTGTTTTGGAAATTTGCAGGATATGTTGTGCTACCCAAGGTATTTTCATTGTAATGATGTTCAGCTCAAATATTTCTTTATTTTTTCAAGTGTTCCTTTGTTTATGCATTAGGGACAATACATCATTCAAGTTGGGGGGTATGTGCAATGTACCCTTGCATTTTTCTTGTACTTGTTTAGTTTAGGTTGCATAATTGCATGTTTCATATTCACTTTTGTATTGCATACATTTTGCATTCAATTGTTCTCTATTTTTGTTCAAAATTTCTTCTTGCATTCATTATGTTTCATGCATTTTAGATTTAGGAGCATAATGGTCTAGTATAACCACCCAATTTGCTAATTTTAGTAGTTTGGAAAGAAAAGTATGACTCATCTTGTCCGCGTGATAGACCATTGGTTTAGTTTAGGTTGTCCTATTTGTTAATCTTGTAAATAAGTTAAGTGCTTTGATTGTGTTTTTGTTAAGTGAAATACAGAAATTTTTGAATCCCAAGGCATGAGGTGTGAAGCCAAAACTACTAGAGTGGAGATTCAAATGCCCATATAATATTCTATTGAGCCAATCTTCCAATTGTGGGGTAAAACTTAACTTCTTGTATTTTATATTTATTCTTGGTTCTTTCTATTATTTAATACTTATTTGGAAATTCTAGAAAAGGATAAGAGGCATTCTTTGGTATACTAAACCCAAAAAATTTTGGTTTTACAACCCTTGACCTATTTTGAGCCGAGTCACACTATTTGTTTTTGGTTTTTGGGTCTTCCAATTCTTTGGTTTAACACTTAGGGAGACCACAAACTGGGGGTTGTCAATTTTGGGGTCAAGGAGCACCAACGACTCACTCTTAGAATGGTTAGACTTTAATGGAGGATCGTAGAATTTGTTGGAGTTGTATGATAGATTGTAAAAAAAGTTGGAAATTGGACAGAACCATGTTCAACCGATCGCACTCTAATTCCCAACCGGTCACACATGGTTGAGTTTTAAGAAGACCCATCAGATGGGTTCTCAACCGATTGCACAGTCTTCCCAACCGGTTGCAAAATTTTGGGAATTCAAGTAGTCCCAACAAAACCCATCTTAACCGGTCACACACAAGACTCCAGCCGGTTGAAATTGATAGGGACACAACAGAACCCATCCCAACCGGTCGAGGAATTGTTCCAACCGGTCGCGGCCTCTTAGTGTTGAAAAAAAAATAAAAGCCTCGTAATAGAACATCGACTTACCAGGTCTCAACCGATCGAGAATTCTGGTGATCTCTGAAAGAGCCAACTCCATCGATCATACAGCTCTCTTGCTCTCATCATCTCTCTCGCAATCCATGGAAAAATCTTTGTCCCCCTCTCACGACATCAACACCCAAGGCCATAATCAATTCCCTCGGTGTTCTTCAAATCAGAAACCCTAAGTCTTAGAACTTCGGGAAATTTTGAAACTCGGATGTAAAATTGGTTTGATTGAAAAATCGATTTGAGGAAGAAGAGAAGGACTCACAGGAAAAACTCAAAGAAGAATTCAGAGGTGACGAATATCAGGTATCATAAAAATTCAATTTTTGAATTGTGGGTTCATTGTCTATGGGAGGTACAAGGTTGGATCGGTGGATTTGTCTGTGGGAGTCATAAGGGTGGTAGTGATTAAATTTCTGGTTGAGTGTTGATGATTATTGAATTCCTGGTTGTTTGTTGATTTAGTGATTGGTTTGAGAACCAAGTTTGCAGGCCTGCACGATTTTCGCAAACACAGATCTTGGAACCAGTTGAAACCCCAACCCAACTGGTTGAAACCCCTCCTTCCACCTTGCTGCTTGAAAAATTCTGGAAAAATTTTTTGTGAAAAAAATATATAGTGAAGTCAAAAATTGGTGATAAGAAGGGCCTATGTGAGGGAGAAGATCATTAATCCATCAAATGCTGATTCTAGCCGGTTAGGAGGAAAAATTTCGAATGGCCAATGATACCAATAGAAGAACCAGCCTTGACAGCTAAAAATCCAAATCCTCAACCTACACCATAAATGAATCCTCAACCAAGTGAACCATCCACTTCCCAGAAAAAGGGGAAAACAAACAAAAATGCGTGGAATGAGACTTGTGCTTCAAGGAGCATCTTGTGTGAGAGACAAATTATTAAGCTACTTGACTTGATTCCACAACTATATGTGTATTTGAGGACTGATTTAAACATAGTTTATGGGAGTTTGTATAAGATGGGTTTAGTGGGGTTGTTTGAAGAGGTAAGGGGGTATATTGCAACTTTTTTGAGAGAGTTCTATATCACAGCAGAAAAGGAGGAAAATGAAGAGAAAATTAAGGCGAAAGTGAAGGGTAAAACAGTGGTTGTTACCCCTGACTCAATTGCTGACTATTTGGGTTGTTCTCAACCCACTCCCGAGCAAATTATATACTCGAGGGAGAGTTATTCATCACCCATAGGAGTGGAGTTGGCGCAAAAGGTTTGAAAAGATGTGGAGATGTATAGGGATAAAGGATTTTTCACACAAGGTATGTTGGATGGTTATTATGCTTTGTTGAATAAGATTATACATTATAATCTTTTCCCTGAAGGAGCCCAAAAGACACCACGAGAGGATGTTGTCTAGTTAGCATATGAGTTAGGAAGAGGAGTTCATATTGATGTAGCATTGCTCATTTGGCAATGTATTGTTGATTTTCCTATCTACAGTGGTAGTAATGCCAGATTACCCTTCGCTTGTATGATCTCCACTTTGTGCATAGAGGCTGGAGTAAAGCCAGCTCATAAGGAAGTTTGGGTACCTCCACCTCTCTAGCCGATAAACTATGTTACCCTAAAGAAGATCCAAGCACAGCATGCCATACGAGTTAGACCTATTCCTGCTCTAGTTCCACCTCCAACTCCACCTCTAGTTATACCTCCAATGGATGTTCCTACTACCTCAGTTGTACCTCCATCTGGACCTTCTGCTACCTTTGCTTTGGATGTTGATGTGTTAGAGATGTTTTTGAGGATATAGAGAGGTATGATTGAGGATCGTGCCTACAGGGATGAGGAGAGAGTTAGGAGCGCAGCATGGGAGGCAGATTTGATATCTCGTCTTGACACAGAGGTGATTCAGAGGATGGCTTGGGATAGGCATATTGATGACATTTTGCATGGGCTGAAGAAAGATGATATTGATGATCAGGGTGGAGAGGAGTCTGAGAGTGAGTACACAGCCTCCGAGGACCCCTAGGATGATTGAGCGATCTTATTTTCTGGGTTTTTAGTTTTGTTTTGGTTGTTGTTGTTTTTGGGAGTGTTATGGATGGTGGTTGGGTAGTGACCTAGCCTTATATTTTTTTTACCACCATTCATATTTTGTATGCACTTATCTCACCCTATTTTCATGATAAGCTCAAAAGACCTCTTTGATTTCTGTGAATTTTCATATTAAGTATGTTTTAATGGGAAGTACTTTAAAGAATGTGATCATATTTGTTTTTGATGATGAGCGGTGCATTTTTGTCATTTTGACTTTAGTTATTCTCCGCAAAGATTACTTTCTTGGTATTTTGAGGATGGTTCCTAACCCTCCACCATAAAATTATTTGAGTGATCTTCTTTGAGAGAGACCAAAGGAGAGGGTTGGAATCGAGGCTCACATTGAATTGGCATAAATACCCGAATGTCTAGGGAGATGGAAATGAATGAAATGTCACATTAATTTGAACTTATTTCAAAGTGCTTGATTAGTTTACTTGTTAATAATTAGGACATTTTGTTTCCTTGCTAGAATAAAGTATTTTGTGGGTTAGCACTGCTAAAAACCCTCATGAGACCTCACTCGTCCTACTGGGGCTGCCTGGGGGGTTAAAGGATC
>NMUG010010300.1:0-10995 GCA_002855965.1 Monotropa hypopitys | reverse complement strand
AATACATGTTCGCTATCAAATGAAATACAACTTAAAAGAGGCAAAAAGGATTTTATAAGATAACCCACAACAGTGCCCTAAATAAAAGAGAAAGGCCAAATGGGATTTTATATGATAATCCCGTACAACGCGGCCAACAGTAAAGAAAAGAAGGTACAGTACTGAATGTAAAGACAACCTATCACTACTGTCCAGTCCAGCCTCAAGTCCTGTGAAGGATCCAGCGGCTCCAAGTCCAAGTGGTAAGTCCTACAAAAGTAGAGGGGCAGGCACGACCGTTTGGTAGAGATAATCCATCTCCTACCGTCTATACTATTGGGATGCACGTGTGTGATAGTGCAAAGAAAGTAAGTATACAATGGATCTCATTATCTTTAAAACATTACCTTTTCTTTCAAAACTCCACATTTGACTGACGTAAAGAAAAGTAGTAAAGTACTGTGTCTAACGAAGACTCGGGAGAAAAGTACTCGTAACTGATCTTTTTCCAAAAGAAACTGCCTAAACAAGGCCAACCGGGAATTGTGTCAGGTGTCGACTCACACTAAGTAAAAGACTCATTTACCGTGTTTTAAACGTATTCCAATTCCCATCTTGTTCCAATAACCGTATCCTAGCAGACTCCTCGTGGTAGCGAGTCTCCAATCGACCTCCATAAGAGGCTAAAAAGATCCATCTGTGTTGAGCTTTCTTCCATGGCCCCGCCTGCCAACGTGCACATGCCATATTCTGGGACTTACAGGAATCCATTTCTCCTACCTATTGTCCAATTGGATTTTTCCTAGATCCTGCCTGCCGACGTCTCTAGTAATTCTGTGACTTTTAGGGATTCGTATCCCCCACTCAATGTAACCACAGTTGCTTGGGCAGAAGCCTCCAAGACAACATCCAACAGGAATTACGGTTGCGTGGGTATTTCCTCCTCCAAGGCAACAACCAACCAGAATCACAGTTGCGTGGGTATTCCTTTTTCCAAGGCAACAACCGGCAAGATCACATATTATTTCATATTTCCAAAACACTTCCGTTTATTTACAAAATGTCCATTTCCAAAATATTTCCGTCCGTTTCACAAAACGTGTCGTTCTTTCACAAAATGTCCCACTAGTTCGATTTTCCACAAAACATGTCAAAACATCATTTGACCCACAAACCATCCGAGAGTGTCCAAAATAAGACAAGTATCCCCAATTTGATTTCATAAAATGACAACGATAGATTTTTCACAAAAATTGGGGTTTTTCATAATCGAACTAGAAACCGACCAACCAACGTCCTAGGGAGACGCAACGACCCTAGACCAAAACTCAACGTGACCAATTTTAATGAATGACAACACTTTGATACTTATTTTGTGAATATAAAAGACTCGACAGAATTTTATAAAAACGAACGAGAATGGTGGTACACCACCAATAGCACAAACGAGAGGGATAGAAAACTCTACCTCAAATGGAGTTTCTGAAACAGTCGCCGACACTGGATTTATTAGAAATTTCGGCATGAACCTGCTCAAAACAGGACAACCGCACTAAGGCGCCAACAACAACAAAATAAGAATCCCAATATCACACCTCCTACTTACGTAATTTACCGATTACAATTTAACGATAACTAAATAGGAAATAAGATATACCTGCCGACGCGACCACAAGCGGTGGCCAAGGCCCTGAACGTTGCGCGCCACTGAATTTTGTCGCTCGCTAAAATTGACACCTAAAGTTCAACAAACAGTCAATAATCGATGGTGAACGACTTTGAACATTGAAACAAGAAGGATAGGAGCTTACCCATTGATGTGACGCTCGACTGTCGCGCGACACTGGTCGTTTATCCTTAGTTGTACCTCACTGCACCTCGACACCCATAAAACAATCACTATCGACAACCGACAATAAACGATGTCATACAATAATAGAATAAATAAGTCGATAGGCTTACCCATTGACGCAGAACTTCAATCGTCGCGCGAACACTACTCGTCATCGTTCGTTAAGGCCGGCACCTAGAGAACCCAACAGAAAAATCAATGATCGATGGCGAACGATTTATAACACTGAAACGAGGGGAACAAAGACTTACTCACTGATGCGAAGTCTCGCGGTTGACTGAATATCAATCGTCATGCGCCAACAAGGCCATATAGTTAACCCCTGCACATACAGTTAATCAGGTGCCCGCATACAAACAGTATCGCATACAATAAACTCGCATACAAGAATCGAACGAATATTGTCTACCTCGTACAGTCGTCGATACACCATTGCCGTGAACCGTGAACTCAAGCCCGGACCACCATAACACCGCGCATAAGTGCATCACTACTGTGGGTTCCTATATCCACGATCCAAAACACTGATCTAAGATCCGAGGTCGTATGCTTGCTAAACGGCTCCTGCAACCAAAGAAAAAGATGTTAGAGCTGCCCGACGCCGAATGCCGGAAAGGGCCTCCGATGTCTAAGTCAGGTAAGTGCTTTGTTGAGAGTTTTTAATATTCGAAATCAATCGCTGGTAAGACAGAGTGTGTAACTGCTTACCCGTTCTGCAATGCAAGGTATTTATAAAGTGCTTGCACCATCCTCAATCCGGCGAGAATTACGGTAACCGTCCCGAATATTCCGCCGCAATATCCGGGATCTTATCTCCATTTCCATTTTGGGTTATTCAGAGAGATATAACTGGTGTCACCGTTGCTCCAGTAAAATCCTGGCAGTTCATGCATGACCCAGACATACCATGCCGTGTTGTATAAAATAACGATCCGGACATATGTTTTGCACCGGTAGTGTTGTTGGGTCGGGGTGACCCTGGCGTGTCCTGACAAAAAGGCCCTGCGTACGGGCCAGCCATCCGGGCTAACCTGTCACACTCCTTCCGGTATAATGCTGGGTCAATGGCCCTCCAGTTGGTTCGGCCAACCTATTCCAGCCCCAATGGGCCTGCCCCCGACGGGCTAGCTTCGAATACCCGGCCCAACGGCCCATGTTTGGTTTGGTTACCACAATAGCCCCTCAATACTTTCGGTCCGCTCGGAATGCAAGTGTTGAGTCTGCTGCTCCGGACAACCAAACCAATCCGTCTTACGACCTTCTGCTGACCATGTGGTCCGGGAGCATCCTGCCACAGTGGCCGTTTGAGTTCACTCACCTCCGAATCAATCCGGATTGTCTGGATCATTAGCATGCATTCGGATCCAATGACTGTATTAATCCTTCTGGAACCTTCCTGCCACATGTTGTCATCTGGTCAATTCTGCCTCGAAATCCATGCTGGGTCGTTTTGAATGCGAACCGTCATTTTCCCCCTATATAAATGAGGAGCCTCCTTTCTTCCAACTCTTTTGCCACCCACAGCTCTCTCCACTGCATCCCATCACTTGATCGTCAGCTTTGAGCAGATCCAGGGCGTCGGATTACTCAAACCATCAGGTTAGGATCATCCTCCCTTCCCTTTTTCCATCTTCTTTCGGATTGGGACGCGTTTAGCCCCAGTTCCCCTTCTCGGCAATTTTCCGCGCACATTAGCGTCGCTCATGGCTATAACATTGCTAAAATGCGCCTGACGGTTCCCCTTATACCGGGTCGATTGATCCGACAACTCGTCTGTTTTCTTTGGTCAGGTGTCATGTCCGGGAACCGGGGCAGTGCTGCCGAGGCGAGTGTGGCTGCTGTGGACTCGGATGAACTCAGTCCCTTCGTTGTTTATTTCATGAACAACCAAAACCTGGGACAATTCCGTAGGATGTATGACATTCCGGACAACGTTCAAGTTGATCTAGTGGGCCTGAATGCCCAAGGTGCTCCGGACATTGAGCACCACAGGGGACAGATCATCGTTCCCCTTATGGCCATAATTGAGGGGGGCCTAAGGTTTCCCCTAACCGGACTGGTTTCCAAAATTTTGAACATCCTAGAAATGACCACCGTGCAGTTCACGGTAAATTTTTACCGGATTGTGTACTCCCTTGTCGAACTGAACTGGCAGTTTAACCTTAATATAGATTTGACTGAATTATTCAGCCTATACTCTATTAATCAGAATAAGCCCTCTCAATGCTATTTCCCGGCCACTCGGAAGGGATATGGGTCGGTAGTCAAACGTCTGTCAGATTCTGAGCCCTTTGCCAATGAGTTTGTAGTGGTTCGGGGGGATTTTAACAATGGCAGACATCCCGTCCCTTGGCGAGTTGGTGCTCTGGGTAATGTCTGGCTTTATTTTCCTTTAGTTCTTCTGCTTAATTCGTCATAATTGTGAATCATTCTTGCAGTTGCGCGCACGGTAAACCGGCTTAAAAATCAAGCGGCCGAAGACCAGATCCGGAGGTTGTTCGAGCTTCCCCTTTCTACCCGAGACATTCCTACTTTGCTGGGTTATCGGCCCACGTACAATTCCTTCATCAAGATCAGACAACCAAGGGCCCGGGCCATGTCTCAAGTAACTCCATCTCCGTCTGCCTCTCCCGTCGCTCAGGACCCCACTCCTGCCGTGGTGATTTTGGACAGCTTGGAAGAAATAGAATCCGAGACCACCGTGACTCTCCTGATGGTGAAGAGACGAGCGCATCAATCTAGGAACCTCCTCGATCTTCCTCTCCCTCCTTCTGCAGGGGTGGCGCAGAGTTCTCCCCAGCCCCGGCGTGTCATCGAACCTACCGGTCAGACTTCCAACATCCCTCCAGACGCGACCGTCTTGACCCCTGCAAGCAAACGGCAGAGGCTAGAGTTCAAGACGGTTTCCCAGGAACAATTTGATGTAGTCCTGGAACAGCTACTGGGGGACGACAGCTCCTTGACCCCTGCCGTGTAGCGTCCGACCTTTAGTTTCAACGACCGGATTGTCACGAACGATGACTCGGTTGTTTCTCCTGGAGTGGCCCCTGCCATGGCCCGGGCCTTGATGCTTCCCCGAGATGAAGAGCATCTTCCCAAGACAGAGGAGGGGCTCTTTTCTACCGGACTGACTTCAATGCTCCAGGTATGATTCCTTTCAGTATAAATTTTTGAGAAATTATTCCAACTTGTTTGCCTCAGATTTTTGCAGGGAATTCAAAGCACCTATATGGCCTGGGTAAAGTCAATAATCCGTAATGCTGCTTTGGCAAAAGAGGCAGAGCTCTGGCACCAGGCTGAGGAGGCAGTAAAATCTGGGCTGGATGAGAAGACCGGACTCCAGGAGAAGCTGAAAGATGCCAAACGGTCCAGGAATGATGCTGTAAAAGTGTTGGACGCCGAGAAGAAAGCATGTGCGGATGCACTGCAGGCTCTTGAGGCAGAGAGGAAGGCCCGTGCTGACGATGCTGAGAGGCACAAAGGGGAGCTGGAGGAGGCAGACGCTATGGGTTACGATGCTGGGTTTACACAGGCATGCGATGAATATCAGAAGCAGGTCGAGATGGCCCTCTGGAAGGGCTACCTGCAAGGGCTTGATGCTACACTTGTCCCGGCCGACTCCCCGCTCCGGGCTCCTCTCCCACCGGCTTCTACCATGGTAACTGATCTTCCTCCGGCCCCTACCGTAGCAAACGATCCTCTTGCCGAGGTCTAATATTATAGCCGGTGCAGTGCACCGTAGATGCCAACCTTTCTTTTGTTTTATGTCCCGGAAACTCTTCGTTGTTTGTTTTGTGAATTTTTGTAAGTATTTTGAATTGGGTATGGAATGGACGCTTTCTTTTTGTTCTTGCCTTTGGTGTATGTGTATGTGCCCCCCATTTGAACATGGCTAGAGTATAATACTCCAGAATGTTCAAATGCTTTCGAATATTCCCGGATAAATGAGTAAGTTCTACAATAGATATTCCAAACCTAGCTGTCCAGCCGGATCGTAGGAAAGTACTTTGCTAGTAGTTGGCCGGAGAGAAAAACCCATGCTGTTCATACGGACTGTTTGAAGTATTCTATCAAAGATTGGCCGGAGCCAAGGCTCTTGCTGTCCAACTGGACCATTTTAAAAAAGGCCTGCCAACAATTTGGCCGGAATATTACTGTCCAACGGACGTTAATACAATCCAAAAATTCTGAACTTTTTCCCTTACAAACTTAGGATGTGGCAATTGCCTTATTACAATGAAGAAAGAACAAAAACGTGTTGCCACTAAGGCCGGGGCAACAAGCCCTACTAGTGATAATACATCCGGAGGTTTTTTGCATTCCAAGGTCTTGGGATTTTTCTTTCGGACAAATCTTCAAGTCGGTATGAGCCAGGGCTGATAATATCGGTGATTCGGTATGGGCCCTCCCAATTGGGTCCCAACTTCTGTTTCTTGTTTGCCCCCACAGCCCTTCGTAAGACCAAATCATCTGGTTTGAACGTTCGTACCCGAATGGTTCGGTTGTATGTTTGCGCTAGCCCTTGTTGGTAGGCTGCCAGCTTTATCCGGGCATCGTCACGCCTTTCCTCTGCCAGATCCAGGTCTTTTGCCAGGGCCTGCTCATTTTGCACCAGACTGAAGCATTCAGTCCGTATGGTTGGTAACCCGGCTTCTAACGGTATGACAGCCTCCATTCCGAATGCGAGAGAAAAAGGAGTTTGTCCGGTGGGCCTTCTTAGCATGGTCCGGTATGCCCACAGGACATGGTACAAGTGCTCGGCCCACTTGCCCTTTGCTGCGACTAGTCTCTTTTTTATGCCGGATTGGATAGTTTTGTTAGACGCCTCGGCTTGCCCGTTGCTCTGGGGGTAGCAAGGTGTAGAGTTGAAGAATCTGAATCCGTATTCCGTGCAAAAATCGGTGAAAAGATTCCCTACGAACTGCGCTCCGTTGTCCGACACAAAGGTGTACGGGATACCGAACCTGGTAACAATGTTCCTCCAGGCAAAACGCTTGACCTCCGTCTCATCGATGTTTACGAGCGGCTCCGCTTCTATCCATTTTGTAAAATAATCTATGGCTGTGATGAGGAACTTAAATCCTCCCTGTGCGGTGGGTAGTTTTCCCACAATATCCAGTCCCCACTGGGCAAAAGGCCACAGGCTGGTGAGAGGCTGCAGATCAACTGTAGGTTGATGGATGACCGGGGAAAATCTCTGGCAGCTGTCGCACTTCCGGACCAAATCCCTTGCGTCTGAATGCATGGTCGGCCAGTAGTACCCTTGCGATATTGCTCGGTGGGCTAAGGATCTTCCCCCGGAATGACATCCACAGCTACCGGCGTGGATCTCATTCAGGATGGTTACAATCAGACTAGAGTGAACACAGAATAGGTACGGTCCGGTAAAGGACTGCTTGTACAGCTTATGATCCGGCAAAAGCCAGTAACGCGCAGCTTTGTGTTCAATCTGGTGAGCAAGCCTTTTGTCTGCTGGGAGGGTATCATCCTTTAAGAAGGCCACGATCGGATCCATCCAACTCGGGCCCAAATTAATGTTGAGGACCTCCCTTCGTTCCCCCGGATCAATACTAGGCTGTTGCAATGTCCCTACGGTTATGGTACGGGTTTTTTTCGAATCGTGGATTGAGGCTAATCCGGCCAATACGTCAGCGTGTGCATTATGTTCCCTTCCTATTTGGAGAAGGGTGAATTTGCTAAAATTCCCTGCCAGTTCCCTGGCCTGCTGAACATATCGTCCCATTCTATCATCCCGAGCTTCGTACTCCCCCGTCATCTGATTGACCACAAGCTGCGAATCACTGTAAGTTGTAAGGCTTGTTATTCCCAGACCCAGTGCCATCCTCAGCCCGACAAGCAAGGCTTCGTATTCTGCTTCGTTGTTGGATGCTAAAAAGTCCAGACGGATCGCGTGTTCATGGACAATTTCGTCCGGCGATTGAATCGCGATTCCTGCCCCGGATCCTCTACCGTTAGATGCTCTGTCAACATAAAGTTTCCATCCGGGGCATTCGTCTGGTGTCGATACTGACTCAGAAATTTCTCCGTGCTGGGTGGATGCATGAACTGGTTCAGTGGGCCTTGGTGAGAATTCCGCTACAAAATCTGCAAGCACTTGCGCTTTGATGGCGGTCCAGGGTAGGTATCGGATGGAGAAGTTCGCTAGTTCCACATCCCACTTTGATATCCTGTTTGACAGGTCTGCTCTCCGGAGTACAGCTTTTAAAGGATATTCCGTCAGGACGGTGATCGTATAAGCTTGGAAGTAGGGAGCCAGTTTCCATGATGCTGAGACAAGCGCCAAGGCCAGCTTTTCCAAGGGTAGATATCGGGTCTCAGCATCAAGTAAAGTTTTGCTCGAGTAGTAGACCGGAAGATGATTCTGCCCCTCCTGCCGTACCAAAACAGAGCTAACCGAATGTTGTGATACGGCCAAGTAAAGGAACAGATCCTCGCTTTGCTTCGGGGATGTTAGCAGTGGTGTCTCGGTGAGGTATTGTTTCAATTCCTCCAGGGCACATCCGGATTCTTCCGTCCATTGGAAGTTTCTTTTGCTCGATTTTTTGATGAGGTCGAAGAATGGCCTGCATTTGTTGGAAGAATGACTAATAAACCGATTCAACGCCGCTGCCATTCCTGTTAACTTCTGGACTTCTTTTACTATCCGGGGAGCCTGAAGATTTTGGATAGCTCGGATTTGATTCAGATCGGCTTCAATTCCCCTCCTGGTAACCAAATGACCCAAGAATCTGCCAGAGCCAATGCCGAAGGTGCATTTCTCCACATTGAGTTTGAGCCGGTGTTCCATTAGTACGTTAAAAATTTGCTACAGGTCCTGAAGGTGTTTCCGAGCCATTTTACTTTTTACTACCATGTCGTCTATATATGCTTCCATGGTCCGACCAATGTAAGACCGGAACATGGTAGTGGCCATCCTCTGATATGTTGCCCCGGCATTTTTCAAACCGAAAGGCATCACTTGGTAGCAATATAGTCCCCGGGGTGATATAAATGTCGTCTTTTTCGAGTCGGAGGGGTACATAGCAATCTGATGATACCCCCGATAGGCATCCATGAAGCTGAGCCGCTCGTGTCCTGCTGTTGCATCCACGAGTTGGTCAATCCGTGGTAACGGGAAAGGATCCTTCGGACATGCATCGTTAAGGCTGGTGTAGTCAACGCAAACCCTAAACTTTCCATTCTTCTTTTTCATGATGACTGTATTCGATAGCCAGGTCGGATACTGTACCTCCCAGATTGCGTTTGCTTCCAGCAGCTTGTCCACTTCTTCAACGACCGCTTTGGTATGTATTGTTGCCGACCGACGAGCCTTTTGTATGACATGCCGGTATGCTGGGTCGACATTGAGTCAGTGGCAAATTAAATCTAGACTGACCCTGGGCATTTCATAGGGGGTCCATGCGAATACGTCAATATTAGCCCTTAACTTCTGAAGCATGTCGCTTTGATCCTGTTTCGGCATGGCCGATCTAATGAGGAAGAAGCATTCACTCGCTTCTTCTACCGGAACACGGATTAACTCTTCAACTGCCTTGTCTATGGCCTCCGTGCCGACGTCCTCAAGCACCGTAGCATCAGGCGCCTCTATCCACTGAACTCGTGTTGGTGCTGCTTTGCCTTTGACTACTGCAATATAGCATCTTTTTAATGCCATCTGATCTCCATAAATGTCTTCCTGTCCGTGAGGACCGTTGAACCGGATCACCTGAAGGTACGTGGAGGCAATGGCTTCCATCCGGTGTAGCCAGTCCCGTCCTAATATTGCATTATAAGGGCTCGGGACGTCGACCACTATGAACTCGGTGTCAACTGTCTTGCTGCCTGCCGTAACAGGTTGGTTCACCCATCCCAAAGGCCACACCGGAGCTGCATTGAATCCCACCAAAGGTACGTCGGACGGGATGAGATCCTCCGGAAGCAGTCCCAATTGCTTGAACAATGGATAATACATCACATCCGCTGAACTCCCCGGATCAATCAAGATTCTTCGTACAAGAGCTTTGCCGAGGTGAAGGCTTACAACTAAGGCATCGCTGTGGGGGAGCCGAACCCTTTCCATATCTTTTTCCGTGAAGGTAATCCGCCATTTCCCGATCGGATTTATCTTCGACCGCTTTGATGGCAAGCCTATATTCATCACATGTTTCACGGCCTGACCTTGCTTGATTTCTTCGCTCATCCTACGCTCCGAGGCTTCGTCCATCGCTCCATGAATAACGTTTATAACCCGGACGACTCCGTCGTCATTTCGGACTGGCGGAGGCGATAGTCCGGCAGCTGTTTTTTCTTCATCAATGAATTATCTGAGCCTCCCTGCTCATACCTGCTCCTCCAGGAACGTTTTAAACGCCCTGCATCTCGTGGTGAGGTGCCCCCTGTCCCGGTGATAGGAACACCTCATAGAAGCATTCTTTATCTGCGGTTGCCCCATGATTTTTGGAGGCAGTCGAAAGAATTCTTTTTCAACTTTCCGGAGGAGCTCGTATATGGGTAT
Source organism: Monotropa hypopitys (assembly GCA_002855965.1). NCBI lineage: Eukaryota > Viridiplantae > Streptophyta > Magnoliopsida > Ericales > Ericaceae > Monotropa > Monotropa hypopitys. The sequence continues at coordinate 649 of NMUG010010300.1, read as the reverse complement.
CTTAAATACCGTTTCATTGGCCTGGAATTCTTCTGGTCGAGGAACCCTTCTTTCTTTGGACTTGATCTCGTTTACTTGTCTCGGATTATTTTGTCCTGATCCCGGCTTGGGAATGGGGGTTGACTCGGATTTCAGTCGCTCTGGCCTTGCTTCCTCCAGTCGGCAGTGCTTTTCGATCCGGGACATCAAGTCGTTCATACCAGCCGGACTACTGAGAGTGAGATCCTCGAACAGCCTACTTCGGGGATCCAATCCCATTTTGAAGGAGAGAACTGCAGTTCCCGGAGAACATCCTTCTATCTCGTTATACACTTCCCAATATCGAGCTGCGTACTTCCGAAGGGACTCCCCCTTGCCCATTCGAAGTATGAGCAACGCATCCACTTCTTTCTTTTGCTTCGTGCTGGTTACGAACCGGGCCAGGAAGGCCTGGGACAATTCCCAGAATGAGCCAATAGATCGCTTTGGGAGTTTATCGAACCAAAGGAGCCCGAGATCCCCCAGGCTGGAAGGGAAGACCTTGCAGAGGAGTCCGTCCTCCGTGATATATAGTGACATCATTTGGCGAAAGTGCACCAGGTGCACGTATGCATCGGACGTAGGCTCATATTTCTTGAACTTAGGGGCAGAGAAACCCCTCGGTGCCCTG
>NMUG010010299.1:0-10997 GCA_002855965.1 Monotropa hypopitys | reverse complement strand
GATCAACTAGCAAGGCTTGCCGGAGGATCACTCCAATGCCCTCCCATTCCCTCTAAAACTTTGCAGGCTGACTCGGAGCACACCATTAGGAGGTCGGATCTGGAGCAGTCGGGAAGGCTGAACGATCATGGCCGATCTCCCATCCGAGAGTGCCAGTCAAGAGGCTGTCGTTTCTGATCCCCTAGAAATCGTCCCTCCGTCAGTGCTGTCTCCAGCTCCTGCTCTGGAAGGTCTCGTGAGACACACCTCATGAATGAAGAAAATTTGGCCCCTCCTAGGGCCACTTCGCCGGACACCCTGCCCATGGAAACTTTCGAAGCAGGCCACAGGCACCGCCGGCGAAGGGATAATCAGCACTCCGGTAGGACTCACTGAGTAGGTCACTATTCTGCCCATAAGAGAGAGCACCCCAGGGGTCGAGACTCTCCTCCCCCAAGGGACCTTAGAGACCACCTGAACCGCCGTCGGAGGTAGATGGCCGCCAGCCTTGAGAAGAGAGCCATCCAGCAAAAGGCATCCGTCGATGCTAGGCTTTGGCAGCTTAGTCTCTCTCCTTTCATTCCAGAGATCGAGCTAGCAACTCTCCCGATAGGCTTCAACCTGCCAAAGTTCACGAGGTATGACCTCAAGATGGATGCCTACACTCATCTCATTCATTATCGACAGACTATGTCTCTCTACACCACTAATGATGCCGTCATGTGCAAGGTATTCCCCACCAGCCTTGACACTCTGGGCTCACTTTGGTTCAACAAGCTCCCTCCACGTAGCATTTCATGCTACGAGGACCTTGAGCGAGCCTTCATGGCTAGGTTTGTCACCAGCAGTCGACAAACCAAGCAGATCGATGCCCTCATAAGCCTCAAGAGGCGTCCATACGAAAGCCTCTGTCAATACGCTGAAAGGTATTGGGAGCTTTTTAACGAAATCCAGGGTTGCGATCAGATAGTGGCCGCATCCTCTTTCCAAAATGGTCTGGACAACAACAGCCGGATCTTTGCCGACCTCACTCTTCACCCGTCAGAAGACATGGACGACCTAATGCTCCGGGTTGAAAAATTCTATCACTTGGAAGATCTCCTCGTAGAGCGAGCCACCCAACACCCAGACCAACAGTTCCCAGCACCATTACCAGCAAAAGGCCGGAGACAGGTAAACACTGTCAAAGTTGAGAAAAAAAGGGTCCCAAGGCTCCGAAGGTCCACGAGTTCATCGCAGAAATGACGGTCTTCACCGAGCCCATCTACGCCATGCTGAAGCACATCGAGAATCAGCCCTTCTTTGCCTGGCTAGACCATAAGCTTGGAACAGTCGGCAAAACGAAGGACAAACGGATCCACTGCACCTATCACAAGGAGCAAGGACATTTTATGACCGGGTGCATACTTGGAGCTCCTGGTGTAGCAAGGACACCTAGCGAGATGGATTGATCAGCAAAAGACACTGGAGCTGGCCCAAAGGTCCAGACATCCCATTCAACCGGAGGAGGATGTTCCGACGATCAACGTCATCCATGGACCACTCAATAAGGAGGCTGATGCCCGCCTCCGGACAGAAATCGACCAGGCATCTATCCCTAAGCAGGTGCTCACGGTCGGATCTACCGTTAAACGAAAGCACCCCTCCGATTGGTCGGGATGGTCCATCACTTTCACAGAGAAGGATCTTGAATGAGTCCAGCTTCCTCACAACGACGCACTGGTCGTCACCCTTCGCGTCAGACCAGCCAATGTCCAACACATCCTGATCGATCAAGGGAGCTCTGTAGAGGTAGTGTACTTTTCCTTGTTTCAAACACTTAAGCTTTCCTCTGCTGATTTGCAGCCAGCCGACGTCCCATTGGTCAGATTCAATAGAGATCCTGTCTGGTCCTCGGCAGAATTACCCTCCCAGTCCGGGCAGGGTCCAAGACAGTCGACATGGAGTTTATTGTCATCGATGTTCCAAGTCCATACAACGCCATCCTTGGCCGGACCTGGATCCATTCCATGCAGGCAATTGCCTCTACCTACCACCAAGTTGTCCAGTTTATTGGGGCCTCCGGATGATAGGAGGATATCCATGGAGACCAAGCAGCATCAAAACAGTGCTACATCTCGCCTGTCCGGGAAAACAAGCAGATGAAGCAGGTCTAGTGGGTGGAGGTGCCATACGCCCCAGTTCTCGAAGATGTAGGTGCTCTAGCAGCCGACAATATAGTTGAAGAGCTCATCACTGTCCCGATCAATGATGATGGCAGCCAGTCATTTCTTATTGAATCCTCACTCACTCCAGCGGACCGAGAGAGGTATATGAAATTTTTTAAACCAACATCGAGGTCTTCTCCTGGACTCCATACGAGATGCCCGGAGTGGACCCTTCATTCATTTGTCATCAGTTGAACGTAGACCCCTCCTAGTACCCCGTCGTCCAAAGGCCCAGACGCTCTGCTCTAGCACATACTCAAGCGGTCGTGGAGGAAGTTGACCGGCTACTAGAAGTGGACACCATCCGAGAAGTCCAGTATCCCACCTGGATGGCAAATACAATCATCATCAAGAAGAAGTCTGGCAAGTGGCATGTCTGCGTCGATTACACCAATCTTAATGTTGCCTGCCCGAAGGATTGCTTCTCCTTGGATAGGATCGACCAACTAGTCGACGCCACCGCCGGACACCAAAGACTCAGCTTCATGGATGCCTACAGGGGCTATCACCAAATTTTGATGGCCAAGGAGGACATGGAGAAGACGGCCTTCATTACCCCAAAGGGAGTGTACTACTACAAAGTCATACCCTTCGGCCTTAAGAATGCTGGAGCCACATATCAGTGCATGGTCTCCCGAATGTTCTTTTGGCAGATAAGGGACACGATGGAGGCTTACATCGATGATATGGTCATCAAAAGCAAGCGGGCAACCAACCACATCCAACATCATACAGAGGTCTTTGAGGTCCTCAAAAAGCATGGTCTCTGCCTGAACGCCGAGAAGTGTGCCTTCGGTGTGGGCTCCGGCAAGTTCCTTGGCTATCTTATCACCAGCCGGGGAATAGAAGCGGATCCATCTCAGGTCACTGTGGTGACAAACCTCAGGCCTCCGTCCACCATCAAAGAGGTCCAGTGACTGACCGGCATGGCGGCGGCCCTCAACAGGTTCATCAGCCAGTCATCTGACCTTTGTCGGCCATCAAAACTAGCCGGCACAGTTATAGGTGGACAGAAGAGTGCGACCAAGCACTTCAGCAGCTCAAAAAGTATATCTCCAGCCCTCCGGTATTGGTCACACCGAAGGACATGAAGCCCCTCATCTTGTATCTATACGTCTCCCATTATGTCGTCAGCTCTGTTCTTTGCCGAGCTGAGGGAACGGACCACCAGCCAGTCTACTACACTAGAAAGACTCTCCTTCCTGCCGAAACCAGGTACTTACCACTTGAAAAACTTGTTCTTGCCTTGGTCTCTTCTTCCAGGAAATTGCTGCTCTACTTCCAGCAGCATACCATCACAGTGTTGACAGAGCATCCCCTGAAAGCAGTCCTCTGGAAGGCTGACCTCTCCAACCGGATTTCAAATTGGGCGGTCGAACTTGCCAACTACAATATCAAGTATCAGCTCAGAATGGCCATCAAAGCCCAGGTATTGGCTGACTTTGTCACAGAATTATCTTCGGGGGTCATCCCCTAGGAAGCTCCGGCAGAGTCTCCGTCCAAAACCATAGACCGGCAGGTCACCTCCTCATCTACTGCTCCGCCTCCACGGCGCTCCGATAGTTATGCCCAGCGTCTCGTGGAACAATGGCAGCTCTATCATGGGGACACTTGGAGGTTGCACGTGGACGGTGCATCAAACAATAGGGGCTCTAGCACAGGGATTGTGCTGGCTTCCCCAGGGGGAGTCATTCATGAAAACGCCCTATCTATCGAATATATAGCCTCCAACAATGAGGCGGAGTATGAAGCATTGATCTCCAGACTCCGTCTTGCCGCCGACATTGGGGTTGAGGACATCGCCGTCTTCAACGACTCTCAGCTGGTCGTCAATCAGCTGACCGGAGAGTATGGCGCTCGGGATGACAGGATGTGCAGATACCTCAGCTCCGCCATAGAAGAAACGAGGAAGTTCAAGACCTTCTGGATAGAGCAGATCCCAAGGGAGTACAACTCCCATGCCGATGCCCTCGCCAAGCTAGCCTCTACTTGCACCCCCTCCGGCCATAGATCCATCTCCTTCGGTATAAACTCCCAGTCGAGTCATGAACCTCCCGTCATGGAGGTGAACAACATATCAGATGGTCCCAGTTGGATGGACGAAGTTTTGGCCTTCCTCAAGTCAGATATCTTGCCGTAGGATCGTCGAGAGGCCCATCGCATCCGTTGCAAGGCAGCGAATTTTGGTTGTCCCCAACAGAGGCCCTATACTGACGGCCCAGAACTGGCCCCTATCTGCTCTCTGTCCACCCAGCTCAGGTTCCAATAATCCTTGAAGAGCTCCACTCCAGCAGTGAAGGATGTCACTCCGGCGGGCGGTCACTAGCCCACCGAGCAATTACCCAAGGGTACTGGTGGCCAAAGATGCGAAAGGACTCCGAAGACTATGTCAAGACATACCACAAGTGCCAATTGTTTGCTCCAGAAATCCACTGTCTGGCCGAGGACCTTCAGCAAATCACTAGTCCTTGGTTGTTCGCGCAATGGGGCATATACATCATCGGCAAGCTCCCAACTGCTCCGGGCAGGTTTAAGTTCCTCATCACAGCAACTGATTACTTTACCAAGTGGGTTGAGGCCGAACCCCTCGTCACTATCACAGCTGCCGACGTCAAGCGCTTCATATGGAAGAATGTCATCTCCAGATTCGGTGTGCCATATGCTATAGTGTCAGACAATGGTACCCAGTTTGTCAGCGACCTTGTATCTAACACATATGATGAGCTCGGCATCAGATTCTTCAACTCCACCCCCTACTATCCCCAATGCAACGGCCAGGATGAAGCATCAAACAAAACCATCTCAGTCGGACTGAATAGGAGGCTGGAGTCGAAGAGGGGGAAATGGAAAGAAGAGCTCTCACATGTATTATGGGCCTACCAGACAACTCCACGATGGTCAACAGGTCAGGCTCCTTACTCCTTGGCCTTCGGCGTGGAGGGTGTCATCCCTATCCAGGCAGGCTTTCCTACCATCCGGACACAACATTTCGATCAGCAAACAAATGACTCCACCCTGGCTGTCAATCTAGACCTCGCAGAAGGAAAGAGGGAGTCAACCAGGATCAGACTGGCCTCCTATCAACAAGAGGTAGCCATGGGCTTCAACAAAAATGTCTGCGTCCGGATATTCAAGTCGGACGAGCTAGTGCTCCAACTGGGAGGGTCCGTTCAAAATAAGCAAAGTCGTCAACAAAGGAGCCTACAAACTGGAGGAGATGGACGACACTCCAGTCAGCAAGCCTTGGAATGCTCTTAACCTTAGGAAATATTACCACTAACTTGTATAAAAATCATGTATTTCTCTTGTATTTGTTAAGCGCGTTCCACCAAACCAGTAGACCCATCCCTTTAGTCGGCTCTTACTTCCCTTGGCCGAGCCTCTAGCAGTCATCTGTCAGGCTTCTGTCGGTCAAGGACCCTTCTGCGGCCAAGCCTTCAACAGTCGCCTGCACCGACCCCCGACCAAAGAAGGATTTCACTACAATGGCCGAGCCTCCGTCGGTCATCCTCCAGGCTTCTGTCGGTCCTAGCACAATACCCTCATGGGTTCGCCCCTTGACCGTGTCTTCAGCAGTCGTCTGCATCGACCTCCGGTCATGGATTTCGCTACAATGACCGAGCCTCTAGCGGTTATCCGCTAGACTTCTATTAGTCCTAGCACAATACCCTCATGGGTTCGTCCTTTCGGCCAAGCCATCGGCAGTTATCTGCCAAGGCTTCTATTGGTCAAGGCAAAACACTTGATGACCAAGTCTCCGGTGGTCTCCCACTGAGCTTCTGTTGGTCCCATCAAGGCCAAAGCCTCTGGCGGTCTTCCGCTAGGCTTCCGTTGGCCTCCACTACTTTGATAAGGCTCTCCGACAAACACCGAGGGACCTGGTAAACCCATTAAGTGCAGTCGGAGGATAACGCTTGTGCAAAAATTAACAAGTTACCAAGAGCAAAAAGCATTCAGTTAAAAACAAAAAAAGTTCTCCAACCGGTCATTCAAAATATAGTTTTTCAAAAAACGAGAGAAATAAAGTCAACAGATGACAACGGAGGCCACTACTCATCAGCCCGATGGTCACCTTCCCCGGCCGGAGGGTCTTCTTCTTCTTCATCATCATCCACCTACAGGTAAGTGTCCTCAACTAGAGGCAGCGGCACGTTCGGCTCCCCGGCATAGTTCCAGGCCGAATGGTCTTTTTCAGCAAGGACTGTCCGCAGTGCCAGGTAGTAGCTGTCCTTGTGACCGGTCAGGTATCCGGGTGTGTAGCTGTTCTTATGCTGTTCTAGCACCAGCTGCCGACACTCATCCCGGATGTGGTTTCTGGCATCAGTCTTTCGCTCCTCATAGCCATCCCTGTTGGCCTCCGCCGCCTTGTCGATCGACTTTATTCTCTCGTCGGACAATGCCTTTTTGGCCGAATGCTTCTCGTGCTTAAGAGCCTTCACCAAGCTAGCCGACGTCTCCCTCTCTTTCTCAAGGGCAAGTTTGAAGCCCTCGTTCTCCACCTCCAGTACATCAGCCTGCTCCTTGTACCGGATCCTTTCGGAGGACATATCGTGGAGGTTGGGGTAGCTCGTTGAGAAGCAGATGATGCCCTGTGAAAAATAATGATTAGCAATGCGATATGCAAAGTTCAGAGATTCGGGTAAAGTAGTCGGAAGAATACCCCGATCAACGAGGAAAAGCCTCGGTCCAACCGAGTGGCCAGGGTGTTCGGCGGGGAAGATCTATTCCCCGGAGACTCAAGTGACTGGGCGAAGTCGAAGCCAAGGTCATTGTTGGAGACCACGCTGTCGGTTGCCAGCACCTCTCTGCCATCGCTCCGTACAATCCGCGACCGTCAAACGTCGGCCTCCTCCATCGGTTGCTTCCCAAGATCCCTTGGGGTCGAACCCTCCACCCACTTTTGAGACTGACAGGGCTAGCTTTCAGATGGCTCCTCCCTCCCCCTGTTATCGCCAACGATAGCATCGGAGGCCACAGCAGCTGCGGGTGGAGAGACCAATAGATTGGCCCTCGGAGTGGGTGGTACTTGGTTTGAAGCTCCGGCTGCCGAAGCTGCGCCCTTCTTTCTCTTCTTCATAAACTCCCCCGCATGGACTCCGGCTGAACAACTCCTTCTCTCATCTCTGCGGGTTGTGGGGGTTCAGCAGCAGCTCTCCTTCTTTGCCTCTTCCTTTTGTCCTCTAGGAAGGACATATACGTCGAATGGTAGCGGAGGATTTCAGGGACGTCCCTTCTCGGCAGAGCCCGGAGTGCAACAATGTTGGCAGTGACCGCCCTATTTTTCAACCGGAGGGTCACTTTGGAAAGAGCTGCAAAACAAATACAACAAATTTGAGTCGGCATGAAGGGACGATTAAAGCAATTTAAAGGGATGACGGAGACCTACCAGGCAACCTCCTCTCAGTCGGCAGGGGATTGCTTCCGTCTGTAGGATTGTTGTACTCCCCGGACACCAAGACATAAATATTCGCATACTTCTCAGAGTCCGATAGGCGGGTAAAAAGGTCACCTGTCCCTACCCGGGCGCTCAAAAAGTAGCGATGTGATTTTCTGTTATGGGACAGAGTGTGGATGGAAAACAAATCTGGGACAGTAAAGGTAAAACCTCGGGTCTGGTACAACTCCCTAATACAGCCGGCGACCCAGTAAACGTTCACCATCAACTGGAACGGAGCTAGCCCATATGCCAGTAGGAGGTCCCTCACAAACTCGTCTACTGGAAACTGGAGGCCTCCCTCGGCAATGGCCATCAACAGGAAGGCCACTCGATCATCAGCATAGGGAACTTCCGGCGGTTCATAGAGCAACTCAAATTGGACGTCGGAGGGAATAGAGTATCTCCATCTGAAGTCAACCGGCAAAGAAGGAACTCCTGTGGCATGCAGTAGGTATGGACAGAGGCGCCTGTCGGACGGACCGACAACCTCGGGTATTTCTTCTCGAACGACTACTTACGGCACCTCCACAACAGTGACCGGAACAATGGCGTTCAAAGGCCTGGGAGACGAGGAGTTGCTAGAGGCCTCACTTGACGAAGACCCAGTCCGAGTGTCGGAACTAGTTTCCGTGTCTGAACTTGAATGGGTGCCGCTGGAGTCCGACATTGTATACTTATGTTCTGCCGGACACAAACAAAAATGGAAGTTAGAGGGCCATAAATCCCCAGAAATGGGGCTTGTGCCGACTCTACTTACCCTCCGTCCGTGGATACACTGCCCATCGGTGAAAGGGCAACACTCCAGCAGACATGCAGTCGGACCAGCGAACATCCCATCGATTGGATAGGAAATCGTCCGAATCAAGAATTAAAAAGGAAAATACAATACGAAGGGTCTGAATGATACCTGGATATCCGAAAGCACAAAAACCGGAATGTAGAAGGAAGGAGTGACGCAGGCGATCGGATGCAAGGGGAGTCGGAGAGCAGAATTTTCAAGTAGACTTCTTGCTTTCTCCCCCCCCCCACGTATGTATAGGGGAAGGGGAAGGTGGGAACCCAGCTTCGTCGCACGCTTTGAGAAGGCGGCACCGTTCAATTAAACAGCTAGCGTGAGACTCGAGGGAGCATCCATCAAGCATCCCATCTGCACGTGCCGACTACCTCAGCCAATCAGAAGACGCCATGTGGAAGCCACAAAACAATGGTTACGAAGCAATCATTATTGTCTGCTAATGTGCCGGACAACGCACGTGTTGGCGACGCTCCCTGCTTCGGATCGCAGCATCCCTCATGTAGACCAATCGTCATATTACATCGGACCAGAACAAAGATTGAGCAATGTCCAGCTGGTACAGATCAATCCTTCCCAATAGAGTTGAAAAGAATTGAGGGGCTATTATAGTAGCCGGACCCCGATAAGAACTGACCGAATCCTCTCATCCAGATCAACTAGCCAATCCGGACCCCACCCCCACTATCTAACATAGCAATCCAGGACCATCGGTCTCACGGACCTCCGGCAAAGCACTGCAGCTGAAGGGCAGAACTGGCGGTTCACCATGTATCCTTCACCATCTGAAGCAGTCTCACCGGACACTCGAAGGAGCCAAGCCAGGCCGGCCATGTGGTCTCCTTCAACCTCCGACATACACATCCAGACATCAAGGAAGCCCCGCATCTCCACTCCCCACTGGGAGAAGGAATAACTTCCACCGATGGATGGTCCTATGCCAAAGGGTCCACTATCGGCAACGACAGGGAACAGAAGCCTCTGGCAAGTGGCATGCGGGTCGACCGTACAACTGCTGACGTGGCTCGGGTCAGTTTAACGGCCCAGCAGCACCGTAGGGCTGACGTCAGCACCAGGCCTCCCCCCGTGTGCAACGCACGCTTGCACTTTTGGCGCCAAGTCAGACTGGACTATAAATACCCCGTAGAGTACTATTCATGGGATCGATCTTTCTGGTATCTCTCTGACTGCTCCTTTCACTTACAGTTTCCTTCTCGTCCCATTGCTGACTTAGCCGTCGGAGGCCCCTCTCGGTCACTGCCGACCGGTGGACACTGACCCTTGTTTTACAGGAGCCAAGCAAGGGATCCCTTTTTCTCTTATAGGTAGCCGCTCAGCCATCCGAAGCACCCCTCTCAGCCGTCCAGTCAGAACGCAGAGGATCCGAAGAGTACTCCAGACTTTCAGTCACCACAGATCCTTACAAAAAAGTGTGGGTATACAAAATTCACTAAGCTAGCAAGTGAAAAACAAGTCATGGCACTAAAATCTAACGTACGTGTGTAAGGCCTTTTGTCTCAAGTGAGACACAAACCAAAAGTCTATCCAGACCGAGTCTCGACTTCGATTCTCACCATGTCATGCACTCAACAAATAAGACTCTTCGAAACTAAGGTGCATACTCAAACTCTCATATATGCGGGCGAAAGATATGTATAATGGAACCTAAAACATTCTGCACATTGTGACACGAAAGGAAAGCTCTATAAGTGGATACGATCTCATGACTAGAATATGCATAGCAAAGGGAACATTGTGGTCTAAATTAGCATGCACAAATGATTGCCAGTCTATAGGATCAAATAGGTCTTTCCGGTTATAACGTAAGGTAAGGAATGTATCAGACATGTATCGGATATGTGTCGGATACGTATCGGGCTAAGGACTTTCTTTGGAGCTTGAGAATAGGCATATACAAATGATAAGAGGGCAAATTAATAAACGGGGCCCTCGTCAACCAATCTACACCTCCAATTCGTTACTTTTCAACTACGCCATATTCATTTTTTTCAAATTTTCCTCAACCTTCAACACATTCCACAACAATGAAGAACAATGTGTTTCTTCTTTATAAATGATTAGGTGACTCCCCCCAACTTGTTTGATTTTCTAACTTGTAGAAATTTCATGATTTTCTAAGGGGAAAGTACACCACAATGAAGTATAAACATAAGCCACCTTATGACTCCCAAATACATCTAAAACATGATTTTCACCATTCTCAAGCAAAATATAGAATTTTATGGCTCAACAAGAAAATAGTTCATGTAAGGGGACTCAAGTGGGCTAACAAGGGGAAATATGCAAGAAAGAAAGAACCGGCACAAAAATCAAAGAATGCCTAAAATCCTCTCCTACGTCCAATAATAACCGTACATGCCAAGCCAAAAGATATAATAGTGATAGTAAATTCCCAATGCTACAACGAAATATAATGAGATCGACAACGAGTAATATTTGTTTTCATGACAAACAAAAGTTCATTTGACACCACTCCAAGGAAAGATTAGGCACTAAGCTCACTTGGGCATAAGTCTCCACTAGTCTAGCCTTCTAGATAATTGAAATGCGACTCACAAGC
>NMUG010010298.1:0-10998 GCA_002855965.1 Monotropa hypopitys | reverse complement strand
TATATATAGGTGAAAGAAACGTTTTTGATAGTTTTCTCGCCGGAAATATTGGAGTAGGCATAGCCGTACAAATACCGATAATCGGGATATACTATGAAACCGTGTCTTGTTCGCCTTGATATTTACATCGCAGCGTGTAAAAGAAGAAGAAAAGAAGAAAATGAAAAAGAAGGAAAGATAAAAAAAATTATTTTCCTTACCTTGTCGTTAATTACAATTCTCGGGAGTTCCTATTTCTAACGGTAAATTCCGTAAACTATAACAAAGTATAGTATCAAAACCGAAGTCGATACTACTACTAAGCTATAGGATGGAACGTCTATACCAAGAAAACGACTCTAAAAAAATAGAAAGAAAAAAGTTTTAGAATTTTCGGCAGAGGTTCGGCTGCATTCGGTCGGTTTTGGGATTTTCGGGTTGAGATTTGGTGGTTTTTGGAGCTTTGAATTTGGTAGCTAGGACTTTTGGTTGCTGGTTTTAAGCTTGGGAATGAGGGTTTGTTCAAGAACAAGTGATGTTCTTGAAGGGAAAGAGGTTTTAGGGCTTGAAAATAGGTTTAGGGATTTTTGAAGGATTTTTGGTTAAGGGTTTTTGGTTTTGGAAGGGTTCTGCCAGGATTGGACTTGTGATTGAGAGAGAAACTTTGAGAGGGAATGGCTAAGGGTCCTCTCCCAAGAGGGGAGAGGGTTTTTTATAGAAATGAGCATGTCACATCTATAGATGCGACATGTTGAAAATCCCATTTTTTATTGGGAAGTGCGCAGCAAAGTAGATTTGATGTTGGGGATTGAGTGTAAGGATGGATTTGGGGTCAAATAAAATTAAAATGGAAAAGAAAATCCAAAATCTTCATGGTTCCAAAAATTGATCCGGACCATTGATACGCATTTGCTCGGTCCTATGCTCGGCTCCATCTCTGAGAATTTGAAGTAGATATTTGCGATGCTTGAATTAAATCAGGAATTTAGAAATTATCACGGGGTGATTTTGGACACTTTTCTAAAATTCTTTGGAAACCGGCCTTTCTGCTCTGACCGGGAGATGACGCTGCGCTTTGAACCGCTTTTTATCCGTCGATGGAATTTATTAATAAATGTTCGCCTTTTCAAATGCTTCGTATGAAAATTACGTTTGCTTAATTCTAACATCGGCTTGCCGTCGCGGTAAAAATGAGCGGCGCAGCATTTTGACCGGATTCTGATTTTTGCTCGGATGGACTTGATTTTCATGCCGATTTCTCGATAACGAAATTGTCGTTGACTTTCCATTCCTAAACATGACTTCGGATGTTCGTGTGAAATTTTGTTGATTCCGGAACATGAAGCGTGTGAAGAGGATTTCTGTCGACTGCTCGGTTACTGTTCTTTTTGCTCCCTTTGGCCGGATTAAAATTCTGACTTCGGAAAAATATTCCCCAATATTTTATCAGCTTCGGCTTGCTGTTGCACTGTCACTGGTTGATGTCGGCACTGTCCGTGGGGGGTCCTGACGTCCCGGAATCACGTCTGAAAATGTTCGGAGGCTCTCGGAGATTGATTTGACCATTCTGTTGACTTCGGAAGTTGGGTCAAAATTGGGTATCAACAACTTCTTCATTATTTAACCAAATTCGACCAAATAAATTTTAATGGATTCCTAAGAACTAGTACAATCTATAGCATGAGTTTTGGTATGAAAATTACCTCAATTGGTTGTGATATGAAAATGATATCGGATTTTGCGAAGCTTGGGTTTTCTGAATTAAGTATTGTTCATCATCTTCCTCAATTGAATTTTTGGATTTTTGTGAGATTTGGCCTGAGCAACAACTAAACCCTCGAATCCGCCACTCTCCCTTGATTCTCAATTGATTCCTTACACTCTTAATTCTCGAATTTGGTTACTGATTACACAATGAAAGTTTAGTTTTGTTCAGACTATGAGTTATATATTCTAAACTCATTTTTAATTGATGCCACGATTCTTCCTCTCATTAATACACAGTTACAAAACATTACACGTGGTGTACACAAATCTATATCTTGTTAAGGTTTGGACAACACATCTATACATAAACTTTGTTTGTATTGAATCCTATATATATCATGTGTTCCCCTTCGTCTTCTCCGCCATGGCCAACTGATGCAGAACCCTATACCACACATTCCTCCTTTGTTTTGCCTTTCTTACACTTTGACTCCTATCATTATTTAATCTATTTCAATTAAAACTTATTTGCTTCTATTTTCTATGTTTTAACCCCTAAAAATTCTAGAAAATTTTCTAAAATTCTTATTTGATATTTACAACCTTCTAAAATTATTTTGGATATTTTACTTCATTTTATTATATTTTAATAATTTAATCTCCTTATTAAAATCTTATTAAATACTTAAGCTTAATTAATGAGAACAGATTTCACAGACTACTTATACGACGGAGAGATATGTTAAGTTGTACATAGTCATGATAGTTAGATTGCATGGGACTCCTATTTATATAGTGAGTGATCAAGGTCCCAACTTTACTTTGAGGTTTTGGCATAGTTTGCAACAGGCTTTGGGGACTTCTTTGAAGTTTAGTACAGTTTTTCATCCTCAGAAGGATGGTCAGTCGGAGAGGACTATTCAGATTCTTGAAGATATGTTACGTGGATGTGTTCTTGACTTTTCAGGGCACTTGAGATGATTACTTATTATTAGTGGAGTTTGCATATAACAATAGCTACTAGTGCGATATTGGTATGGCATCATATGAGGCTTTGTATGGGATAAGGTGTCATATGCCTATTTTTTAGAGTGAGGTTAGTAAACATGAGTTGCTTGGTCCTAAATTGGTTCAGTAGTCTTCTGATTGTGTAAAATTGATTCGGGATAGGTTGAGGATTGCTCAAAGTTGGCAGAAGAGTTATTTTAATAATCATCGCTGTGAATTAGAGTTTATAGTTGGGGATCATGTATTTATTCGTGTGTATCCATGGAAGGGGTCATCCATTTCAAGGAGAAAGGGAAATTGGCTCCAAGATATGTTGGACCATATGAGATTGTAGAAAGTAGGGCTGTTTACGGGTCGGGTGTGGTCGGGTTCGGGTCGGGTGTGACCCGATCGAGTTGTCATCGGTTTGCGTCAAAAGCCACCCGAAACCTAAGAGATGTGCTAAAGAATTTTTCGGGTTTTCGGGTTTTGAGTCTCCGGGTTGGTCGGGTTCGATCGGGTTTGGTCGGATTGCTCGGGTTTGGTCATAAGTGAATTGAATTTTAAGGGTGGGCTGGGGCAAAGGGCTTTTGGCGGTCGGGTTCGGTCGGGTTCGGTCGGGTTCGGTCGGGTTGGGAAAAAGAATCGGGGGACTAAGAGTAGCCCGAATCCGACCGAGCAATGGAAGAAAATTCGGATCGGTTCGGGTTGCTCGGGTCGGTTCGGTCGGGTTGGGTTGGGTCCGGATTTTTTGCACAGCCCTAGTAGAAAGAGTTGGAATTATCTCTTACCATTTGGCATTGCTGATGGAGTTATCAAGATTGCATGATGTCTTTCATATTTCTAAGCTTTGCAAATATATTAGGGATCCTTCGCACGTATTGAAGGCGGATACAATAGAAATACAGGAAGACTTATCTTATTTAGAAGAACCTTTGAGAATAGTTGATCGTAAGGAGCAAGTTTTGCGCTTCAAATTCATTTGGTGGGTGAAAGTTATTTGGAAGAACCATGACATCGATGAGGCCACTTGGAAAGGCAATGATGTAATGAAGTCAAACTATCCATAACTTTTCAATTTAGGTAATTTTCTTAATTTTGAGGACGAGATTTCCTAAGGGAGAGGGAGTTGTCACACCCATCTCACTTTAATTCGATTTATTTATTAAATAAAATAAAATAAGGTCATTAGAAGTGAAATTGGGACTTTTAAGTGAGAATAATCTTTATAAGGTTAAAATTGTAAAGTTTATTGTAGTATACGATAGTATGTTGAAATTAGTAGTGGCATATGGGTGAATGCATGAAATTATAGAGGTCAAAAAGGTCATTTTAGATAAAGACCTGATTAGGGTTATTCCAATGAGATTAGTAACTCTAATCCCTTTGGTCTTCTTGGTGGTTATTCCTAAGGGTAGAGAGAGGTGAGAACCTCAGAGAAATTGAAGATTTACTTGGAAATTCTTAAGGGATCATCATCGATTCTTATAAGGATATCAAGTAAGTGATTATTCTAATTGTTTTGGTTTTATTATCGTAGATTTCCATGAAAAATTAGCAAATTAAAGATTAATCATGATTATAGGATTCTTAAGACAAACATAAGATAATTCTAGATTGAGAGTGAATTGGGTGGCTATAAGTTTCGATGTTAAGGTATATGATGTAATATGATTAGGAGAATTCAAGGGGATGAAAGTTTGTTGAGAATTTTTTAGTTTTAGGTCAAGATTTGGAGTTTGGAGAATAAGGGGTTCGAAAATTGCCATTAGAACAATTTTTGTGCTTTGGTCGGTATAAGCATCAGTATGTTGTCCGATATGTCGGGCAGTATACCGAATGTCTACCAGTTGGCTTTATTATTTTGGCCCAAGAAATTTTCCCGAGAACAAACTAATCCGTATACCGACCGGTATACCGGGCAGTATACTAGTGGCCTACCGGTATGGCTACAAGTCACGGGGTCTTTGGAAGTTTGTGGTCGAGTGTTTGAGGTTTTATTTTAGGAGTCATTTGGGGGTTCAATTAAGGATGATTAATCTGAGGTTCTAAGATATTTTAGAGACCTTAGTAATAAAAAATGAAATAAAATAAATTCTTATTTGTTTAGTCAATTTATAAGACTAAAATGGTTCTAACTTATGGAATTTGGAACAGGTAAGGAGCCTAGTGCGTCAACATTACCAGAGTAACGTATTTTCGATGAGTTTACGATATTGGTGAGTTGGTTAGACACCTTTTTCAGTACATGCTTGTCTCCTTACACATTTACGCATTTTTTAGTGATTCCCATACATGTTTTCTATGTGTCAATTATGTGGAACATGATTTATTTGATCAAGGTATGATATTATTTATTATCAAAAGCATGCAAAAGTGTGATTATGTGTTACATGTTTTCATATTCAACATGATATAGAGTTGCTAGATAATCATGAGATTGCTGCATGTAATCAAGAAAAGTGACAAGAATGAGAAAGTGAATGTCATAATAAAAATGGTTAGTTGTGAAAGAGTGGTGACCATCAGCACACCGAGTGAATGGTGTATAATGTTGCGTGGATGGTTAAATATGACCATTGGCATATTAAGTGAAGGGTGTGTAATATTGATTGGTGATTTTGGACATTATTATAGATGTATTTCACAGAAAGACGTGCTTGTTTGAGATGGGGCTAAGGTAGGGGATCCAACAGGCTAAGGTCAAACGAACATTGTAATCTAACCATCGAATGGTAGAAGTTATACCAACCAAGTGAGTCAAAGATAATTATTCTTGAAAAAAGAGTACGAGTCAATTGAACAAATGATGCACGACACATAATATTGGGACATGCGTGTTACGTTATACGTTAGTTACTTTTCAGCATATTGATTTGCATATACTATCTTGGTATCTAACCCACTCCTGGATATCTTTTGCATGTTTTTTCGTTACAATATATATCCAGATTTGGATGCTTAGCAGGTTCACTATAGGCCAGGTCATCGGTTCTTATGGATATGGGAGTGTGAGACATATGCTCCAGATGTTGAGGGTTTTTATTTTATTTTCAATTGTTTAGTAATTATTTTTATAAGGCTTGTTTGAGTTATTTTGGGGAGATGTTGGGATACATGAGTTAGAATTGTTAGCCTGTGGAAGTTGGTATTTCATACTTATGGGTTCTATCCTTTGAGATTGTTCTAGTTTTTAACTTTTAGTCTTCCATTGTGTTTTGATATTGGTTATGATTTATGGTTATCCATGAGGATACTGGCAGAAGTGTGTATGATTTTTAATTGGGACTCTATGGTAGGGCGAACTTTATGTTGTCGTTTGGAGACGGGTATTGACACCACATTGAACCCCACTAGTAGTATGTCGATCAACTCAAGGCTAGTCTGTCTGAATTTCTTCCCTATGCTCTTCTTTGTTGGCTTCAACATCCATTATCTCTTCGACAATATATCCCCCACGCGCCCTGTAAGGACCATATCTTCTAACAAATCCTTAAATGCTTGGTAGTTTGTGGCCATGTGTCCCTTTTCCTTGTAGTAGGAACACTTGAACTTCTAATTCTTCCTCTTTGGCTCACCCATTATCCTCTCTGGCCACCTAAAATTGGCTCCTACTCAATCTTACAAAGAAATATGTACAATTATTTCTTGATGACCGTGGTGTGCACAATAAACTTGTATGTCTTTGGAGTTCAGTACTCCCCACCCCATAACGATGTTTGTCTTCTTCATTATTGTCGACATGTTGGTGCTACTACCAAGATGACTATCAGCACTTCTTCTTTCCTCATTAGCTTCCTCCAGGAGGTCATGGAGTTTGATCCGGTCCATTATCTTATTCATTGTGGATGGTCGTAACAACACTGGATCCTAAAACTTTTTACTAGTGTGGTCCAACCCCATCTTGAAGGATATCATTGCAATCTTCTGATCATAGTATTATATGTCATTGTATAAATCCTAGTACCGGGCTGCATACTGGCATAATGATTTGGTCTCAGATTGCCTTAGGTTGAGAAGGGAGTCCACCTCCTTCTTGAGCTTGGAACTGGTGATGAACCGGGCCAGGAAGGTCATGGAAAGTTCCTTCCAATATATGATAGATCCTTCCACTAACCGGTCAAACTAAAGTTATCCCATGTCTCTCAAATTAGAGTGGGAAATATTTAACACCAAGACATCGTTTGTTGAGTAGAGGTACACCATCTGCCTAAAATGAACAAGATGGGTGTAGGAGTCCATCCTGAGATCACATTTGTTAAACTTCAATGCTGAGAAGCCGAATGGGGGATTTTTGCCAACTCAATATCCAGAGAGAAAGGGAAGAAAATTAGTCCCTCGTGTTGATCATGTGGTTTGTTAGCCCTACTATGACTGGATCTGTCGATCATCTGTGTGGTCTCTTTTGCTCACTTCCTGTTCAAGTCAAGAGTACTTGGATCGACGACCCCCGTTACCACCTTTTTGACTTGAAACACATTCCACCCTACTGCCCAGACGCTGGTGGACCGATATTATTCTGCTCTTGCATGGTTTGCTTTTGGAAGAAGATGAAATTCGGTAATCCTAAACATCTCATTCACTAGTAGAACTAGTCTCCGGAGCCACTCTGTCCTAGGTAGACTTCTAGAGCCGGATCATCTGAAGATGTAGGTAAGTCTATATTGTTTTCTCTTTTTTCAAAATCTACATCAAGCTTCTGTATGTATTTTTTATAAGTCATTTTGGCTATGGAGACTGGGTAGGATGGAGTGGGATGCTCCTCATTGTAAATCATCATCCATTTGGAGGCATATGCGATAATGGGGGTGACATGTCCCATTCCGGCACGACAACATAAATTGTTCACACAGACACAACAACATGAATAATAGGAAAATACAACTATGACAAATAAAATGTCCACATCTTCTTGCCAAATATTGATACACAATAACTCTTTTTATTTTAACTTTTACCGAAAAGACCAAACTGACATATTACAAACTTACCAAGTACCCAAATGTAAAGACAAAAAATATATGAACAAGTAGTAAAACTGCTAACTATCAAAAAACTCCTCCAATAAGCTCCAAGCTCCAATACTGTAGTGGACCAAGCTAGTTATCCCAAATCTGGATTCCTCAATACATAAAAACACGTAAAATCCAAGAGTTTGTTAGTTAAATTAAACTTTGCAAAAAAAACAGAATATATAAATGTGCTTCAATATGTAACAACCAAAAACTGCAGAAAATATACTATCAACGTCAACCGTAAGCAAAAGACATGTAAAGTCCAATTAACCATGCGTCAACTGGGGAATAAACGCCAATGACCAAAACAAATACAGGACATGTAAAGCCTATCCAACAACAAGTCTGCAAGATATATGTGTTCCTAACAATCCATCAACAACCCACAACCACATTAACCACACGTCACCACTCTTATCTTCTCCTTTTCCACACTTTATTTGTAATAATTATCTTGCTACTATTTCACGTACCACATAATCCATTTTTATTGGTTTAAACCAATTTACTGGGCCCTAATTCATTGGCCTCGTTTTCTAATATGATCGAATCAATGACATTACTCAGAGCATTTTGGCTTGCCGGATCCCAACCATCCAATTATTATTATGGATGCATCAACATTGTACTACCCTTTGGCTTGCCGAATCACAACCACCCACAAGTATGTCTACTTGCAAATCATTGAATATATATATGATATTCATTATCTTAGACCCACAGCTACAGTCCTTTGGCTCAGATATTTTGGCCTCCACATTCCTTTCTATTTCCGAAATACAATTATACAATTCACTTGGTTCCCTAAATAATAAGGTTTCAAATTCCTCATTCACAATTTCCATAATTTACTTTTTACTTACCACGCTTGACACATTATGCTTATATTTAAGCAAACCACCACATATAACTCAACATTCTTGAATTAAAAGCAATCTAATAACCGACCATATAATCAACCACATAACCAAACCACATGCTTGCATAACAAAGTATAACAAAATCAATATTTCCTCCCACCCTAACATGCTATTATTTGGCCCCCAAACCACACATTGTCCAATAGTGTTCCATATTAAACATGGATTACTAAAACAAGACATGCAACTTTTAAAATAACTAGCAAACTCACCAATATCCCTTAAAGGGATTTACTTCTTTTTTAAAGCTCTGGGATAGAGATAACTCTCTTCCCCACCTAAACCAAATCAACATGTTAGAGAAATCAAATAGATAATTTAGTCCAAAGAAAACAATGTATAAGACTTAGCTTCCAATGTATAGCCACATCACCACAAACAAAAGTTAACATCGAACGTTAGTGACATCCAAGACTTACATTGACTCACAAACTTCATATGATCCACTACCAACTCTATCTAAAACAACCCTAATCACCACATACCTAAGAAAAATCAAGTGTTTCCAAATAACTTACCCAAACTTCCAATTTGAAAAAATTATGATCAAACGTTCTTCCAACCAGACATAAGGGAAATCAATGGACACACACAACCATCTCTTCTATCACCCAATATCTACAATACAACATACGCCAAGGATTATTAAATCTAGGCTCAAATACACCCAAGATGAATCTTAACCCCACAAAAAGGATAGAAGGGTCCTAGATGGGGGAGATTGTGGTGGGTGGTCGTGGGTCCCACATCACTTGGTGGATGTAAGTTGTATGTACTATAAATAATAGATCATGAACCTACCTTGCACAAGGTATTTTAAAGTCACGTGAACGTCAAAGCCCATTGGAACATCCCAGTTAAGCATGCTCATCCCGGAGTAGTCTAAGAATGTGTGACCTCTTGTGAAGTCTACTGGGATTTGACGACCAAAGCGGACAATATTGTATAGGGCGGAGATGGGTCATTACAGGAGGGGCCATCTATTCTTCCAATGCCATCTACTCTGTATGCTCTGGCCTTTCTTTTGTTGCTAGCATTCCTTCCTAGAACTTCTAAATTTCATGAATCCATCTCAAGATGTTCGAATTGCGACTTTGAATGCAGAAGCTGAATAAGTCCCCAACGGAGATGCCAAATATTTGGGGGGGTCTGTCTTTCACTACCTAAGATCAACAATGCAGATAGGTGGTCCTCCACACCTAACCGTACAAGACAAGAACATTAGCCTACCTGTAACGACCTGTCCCAAATATTCATTTAAATTAAAATGAATATTTGATGTAGAACGTTACAAAGAAGAACTCAATACAAAAATCCTGAGTATCAAGGTAATTAAACCTCAATAATCCCATTCACCACATCTCATCACAAGATAAAACTTATTAAAAGCCTCATAATATACTTCAAGATAAAACAACACATCTCAACATAATTTCTACAATAGATAACTCCAAGTGATCAATACAATCCCAAATATCATCTCAACGCAGTGGAAGATTAAGACATACTAACCCAAATGTATAACCCCAGAACCTACTATCAACAAAATAGAAACAAGGCCACAATACAACTACAACAACGACATAAGCCCAAACAAGCTACCACAACTAACTATAACAAAAGGGCTAGCAATACTAGCCATCACAACCATCTGATATAAATACTACAAAGCCCATTGGCGGGCTAATACTGCTCCAAGGCTGACTATAGTGAACCCGAACCTCAAGCCTCCAAATCCTAGATTTTCAAGACAAAAGAAAAAGAAGACAAACAAGCAAGGAAATCCAGAGTTTGTTAGATATGACATCTAAACATATGACTAACAAGAGATTAATTAATATAATAAGATATCATTGAATTAAATGCAAGAAAAGCTAACATAATCTGTAATTAGCAATTGCACGTGTTTTACTCCCTTTATAAGACATGCATATCTTTTTATTTATCTTTTGCTTATTATTCCATATTATCCATTTCTCGATTTAAAGGTAATTAAACCGTAATTATTCCATTCACATTCTTGCTACTCTATGCCCAAGGAGGGGGACAACTCTAGGGGACTGTCCATACCAATCTCAACGTGTTTACAATGTAAGTGTGTCCAAATAATAGTCAACATACGAAGGGTGTGAAATGCCCTCTATGACTACTCATTAACCTCTAAGAGTTCACACGAGACAGGTAACACATTAGACCATCCTAAACATGATCAATGTTTATTTCTCAAGATATGTTAATTCTATTAAATTCCACCAACCCCTTTGTATATGGCCATTGGCTATCAATATGTTCTTCTTTTTATTAAGAATGATCATTATTTATGATAACTATCTATTAGCAATATACCTCAATGCTATACTCAAGAAATACATAACCCAATGTGATGACAC
>NMUG010010297.1:0-10998 GCA_002855965.1 Monotropa hypopitys | reverse complement strand
TACCCAGGTAACTCAACAAAGTTAAACAACTATAATGATGCTACTCATTTATATCTGAATCCAAAGTTCATTGTGCAGGGTGAATACGAAACTTCAAAGAATAGGAACTTCAAAGAAAAAAGTGACTTTTGACAAGATAGCATATCACAAGTGGACATTTGACTGCTAAAGTGACATGCACCATGTGGACTTATTCCATTTCACAAGTACGAGTGTTGGATGATAGCTGGTGGAACATTTGGTTAGCATATGTGAACCTACATTGCTATATGAAAAGCAATCGATCTTATTCCCAACTGTGTGGGATAGATTGTCACAATCAACCCTGTGAATGTGCAGCCCCGCCCCGTCCCATAACATTTCTCATATTTTTAACCTGGCTGGAGTTATGCGATAACTGGTCATATGGTCCGATACGAGCAGTGCACTGGGCACAGGGTACTACGCCATTGGGATCTACTCCTCTTTGGAATCTCTCTGAATCTACTTCTCTAACTAACCACACGACCACGCAGCCCACCACAGTATGGATGGCCCATATGTCAAACCCATGAGGACCAATGTTGTCACCCATCCCTACCTTGTAAAATTTCAAAATCGTTTCACCCGATAGGTGCAACGTGAACCTCCATATACTCATGCCACCACGGCCAAAGAAAACTTTGTTCTTCATGATTTTCCCTCGATAGGCCTTGTACTACGAAGATCGCGAGCCTTCACTTTCATAACAGTGGACATTTGTCTTTCCACCGATGTGCTTTGGTGTGTATCGCGATCTCCATTCTCTATTGCATATCATAAGATCCATAAAGAAGAAGAGGTTATGCGAACATCAAAATTAGGAGCGGATTAAGCTATAAAATAGCATTTTGCCCAAAATGAAGCCAAAACCAGGCCATAAAAAACCAATCATGAAATGCACCCCCGACTAATAGAACGTGACAAATTGTATTCAATCCAATTACAAAGAAACATATGGAATATGGAATAAAATCAAATAAAGGGTCGAGATCCAAACATGACACAAAATACTTTAAATTAAATCTATAATTGGTGGAATTCTCAAAATTCCCTACATTTATTCCTCAAACAACATTGTTGAAATGCATTGTCAAGGCAACACATGCATTCAGAAGACATAATTACAGAGAACAAAAAACCCTAACCACGTCATGGGAAAAGACTCATAAAGAATGTTGCATATCCAAAGTGCAAGATAAACGTAGTTTTGTTCAAACCTCGTAACTACATTGGCAGGACTTCAATTTCTGATCCATCCAGTTCATCTCTTCGGCACATAGAGGACACTTCTTTTCTCTTTCGTTGCTCATCATTTCCCTGTTTAACCCAATGCAAAAAAAAATGCATGCTCACATTTTCATATCATAAAGATACGTCAACAGAGAGTTTACAAGCCCTAAATTCAAAATCAACAACAATCTAAACCATCTTTTTCCTTGGCAGATCAGAATCGTGAAAAAATACACAGTGCATTTGACATTTGACATGAAAATCGCAAACGCGATTGCTATTTATTATTATTATTCTTTTAATTGACCTTCTTGCCCTATTCTTATAGAACATTGAGAGAGAGAGAGATGTGCATACCCATGAATGGTGCGCTATAGGAATCACAGTAATCAGAGGTACACTGACGAGTTTTTCATAGATACAAACCTCCTCGAGCAGATACCAGATCTCGACAATTTTTATGTGTGCTCCTGGTAGAAACGTGAGCAGAGAGGTTAAGGTTTGGGGGGAAATGTGAGCGGAGAGTTAGGGTTTGGGGAGAAATTGGAGCGAGGCCTATTCTCTCTTCATGGTTTGGGGGGGAAACATAAGCGGAGATGGGTTTGGAGAAATGGCATTCTTCGTTTTTTTTCTCTACAAGACAAAATAGATGAAATTTTTTTAGGGTTTTTTAGAACAGTCCTTCTACATACCCAGAAAAATCACCCCGAAAATCATCCAGAATACACATTTGAAGGCCAAGATTAAATCCAATGGGTGGACCCCAAACACTGGATTTAATCCTAGCCCTCAAATATGTATTATGGGTGATTTTCGGGGGATTTTTTCTGGGCACTTAGACTAATTCTTTTTAGAAACGCGGGGTAATAAGTGGGAGCAATACCTACTTTTGTAGTCTGATGAACATATCGAGACACATGATAGACGAGTCATCGATTCAATCGTCATCCAATTGTTATTGATGTCATAAATATTTTTCATTAATTTTATAAAAAAATATTGTGCGGGGTAAAAAGTGTTTACTCTACCCTCGCCGGTAAACGATAACTTTTATGGTGGACTGGATGTTCTTTGCTAGCTTGTTCGGACTGTACCTAGACCTGCGCTCAGAGAAAACAGTCAGAAGACCTCCCGCCTCTAGTGGCCGGAATGCTCTCCGATGACTAAGTTAGTACTTGATCGAAGAAGAACTGTGAACTCAAAGCACAAGAGGTTCTGAGAGCAAAATAGCATGTACCTTTCTCAGGTGGATGAAGTGTTGCTTATATACTTGCCTTCCGGGTTCCCAGCTTCTCGCTGGGAACGAGGTCCTCCTCGGACCGTACGTCTGTCCTTTCTTGGGAGGGTGTGGGTCTGCCATACTCCTAACAAGATAGCACATCTGCACACCTTTTTACTGCCTCGGGGACTGAGAATCCGTTGGGGAGAGAGACTCTAACACGCGTGCTGTCGCGCCGCTTTCTGACGGACTGATGCGTGTATTTCTTGTCTGCTTGTCTCCTCTCGCCATACTACTGGGTGCCGCACAGTGGCATTGCTGGGACACATGTCTGGCTGTATCAGGTCTGGTCCGACACGCGTCGCACTGAATAGAGTCTTCCTGTGCTGGGGAGAGTCTTGCCGCACAGGGGCAGACCTCACCCGCACACTGCAAGTTACTTGTGACGTGGCGGTTTGTATTCGCGCTGGAGTAGGTTGCGCGGCTGTGACAATTACACGTGGCAGATGAGGGAATATCCTACCACAATTGCCCCTAGCTCTGGCTGCTTCAGCCGCACAACAGAAAGTAGGCTGAGCTCTAAATCTTCAAAACGTTATCGTTCCACCAACCGGATAAGACCAACCATCGTTCTTCGAAGAGGCGCCTCAATAAATGCGCATTTAGTGGTTGGGTCCCATGCTCGTTGCTCGAGGCTGGAGGCGACTGTTGGGAATGATTGTCCCACGCGTGCCGCCGCTTTGGGAACGAGCAGGCGCGCATTTATAAAAGCGGGCCTTTGGAGGTTTTTGAAAATCCTTCTGCCTTTCTCGTCTTCTCCGCACTTCTGAACCCTAGAATCCTCTGTAACGCTTTTTCTTGTTTGCACTCTCCTTCACGTAAGTCCCATCTTCTGCTATGGGTTTCTTCAGAGCCCTCGTCGATACTCCGGAAGGCCTTGAAACCTTCAGGGCTGAGTACGGAATACCCAACGACGTGTGGCTGGAGCTTGCTCCCCCCAATTACAACCGGGCGAATGCTGACAGGGGCACCTACCACGTTCGCTTGATTCACATCGTGGAGGGTGGTGTCCGCTTCCCTCTGCATCCCCTTCTCCGTCATTTCCTTTCTTATCTCAACCTTATGCTGATGCAAGTGGCTGCCAACACAGTTCGCTGTGTGATGGGCGTCGCTGCCTTGAACCAAATCACGAGTTCAAGGATGGGCATCAACGAGATTCTGCACAACTACATCGTTGGCAAAACTCGCGGCGAAATTGTTACACGTTACCTGAAGCACCGCACAGATAGGGTTAAGCTGGTCGATTGGCTCCCCGACTCCGCAAAAGGGGACGATGATGACTACTTGATTGTCACTGGGAACTGGGAGTTCCCCCCAGGCTCGAGTAGGGATTATCCAGTCCCTCGCAGAGACGGGAACCCTCGTCAGTACTCTATCATTTGCTTTTTATTCTTTTCGTTACTCTTCTTCATTTCCTTCACTAACTGTTTTGTTGTTACTTTTCCCGCAGATCCCCACGTCAACCGCGATTCACTGCACAATCCCCGCTACCGGCAGAGAGAGGTCGAGAGGGCCATTCGCTTTACACATCCGTCAGGAATATTGATCGACAGGGCAGTCGACAAACTTCTGGGCTATACCCCGCACTACAGGGGGTATCGCGGCAGACGACGACATGTGGAATTTGGGCTTCCTCCTCTGCCTGCCGTTCCTGTTGCATCTGCTCCTCTTGTGCGGGCTCTTTTTGCCACCGTCCCTACTAGAGAGGAGGAAGAGGAAGAGTATGAGGAAGAGGAAGAGAAAGAAGAAGATAGCACTGAAGGTGCTGCTGCTGCTGGGGAGAGTACTAATAGCGAAGAGGTCGGTATTATTGACCGGTGGGACGCAGTCCCAAGATTTGTCGATCCACTTACTATAGATCCTTTCGCTGCAGGCACATCTTCACAAGAACTGCCCAGCCTTATCCCTGACCGGTAACCGTTGTGCGCCTGGGACGACCAAGCTTTTCTGCCAGACGATCCAGAAGACATGACCTTCTCTCTTGCCGCGATTGCAACGAGGTCCCGCACTGCTGCGACGACTCGAGGGGGACGTCAGACCACTCCACCACCGGGAGCAACTCAGACCGGTGAGGGTGCGGCAGTCCCAAAAACCACTTCTGACACGGTCCCTCTCACTTCTACTCAGTCTCAACTGGTCGTCCAGACAACAAGCGATCTGCCCCCGCGTACTGCTCCAAAGAGCGCGGCAGATCCTCCGGCAGACCATGAGGCTTCTAAAAGGATGAGGGGCATGGGGCCCGTGGAGGCCGAGCAGCAGGCGGCTGCTGGTGATGCTGATGGCAGTTCTGCGGGGGTATGGGCTTCCGCGGTTCTGAAGGATGATGGGACTCCTATTCCCATAGGCGCTAAAATTTTTGACGGGACTGCTGCTCGCGGGCTTAGCCGCGCACTGCTGCTGCCTGCTGACATGATTGACGAACGGAAGAAATTTTCGGCAGCGCTGTCCCGCCGCGTCCTGGTGTACGCGATCAAGGTAAATTTCTCAGACCGTTACTTCTGTCTTCTATTTCTTGCGTTGACTTTCTTTTTTACACTTTTTCTTTGATCAGTCCCTCCAGTGCGCCTCTGAGCTCGATTCGCGGGTTGTCCCCCTCCAAACCGAGCTGACCAAGGTGTAGGACAAGCTGAAGGCCGCTTCTGACAACGTGGTGAACCTGAGGAAGATGCGCGAGGACGGCAAGAAGGACCTGGTGGCGACCCGCAACGAGGCTGAGGCCTCCAAAGCTGAGGCGGTCAGACTGAAGGGCCTGTTGGGGAGGGCTGAGGCTGACAAAGCAAAAGCTCTGGCAACTGTCCGCTCGGAGTTGGACTCCAAGACCAAAACATTCGACCTAGCCAAGAAGAACTTCGAAGCCGAGAAGGAGGCTTTGGATAGAAAGCTGAAAGAGAAGAATGATGAGCTGGAGAAAGCTCACAAGCAGGTTTTGGAGGGCTACACCACCGCATACGAGAAGGGTGTTGCCGCCATCACGGCTGACTATGAGCGCTCTTTCCAGGAGCAGCTTTCAGAGATCAAACAAGTTTTCTTCGCTGAGATCTGGAACCTGGCTCTGGAAGCCTGCGGGACTCCAGCTGATTCTCCGTTGTGGAAGGAGGATCCCGTGGCTGATTCCAGGGATGTGCATCCTCCCCCAGCTGTTGATAGGGCTTCGACATCTACAGCAACCATTCCTCCTGCTACTCCAGCTGCTGATGCCATTCTTCCCGACACCCCTGCTGCTGGGTTAGTGGAGCAGACTCTTGGGAGAGAAGAACTGAAAAGAGCTGCCAAGGAGCAAGCCTAAGCTCTTTTACTTTTTCTGTTTTCTTGTTGCATTTCCTTGTTTGTTATTTTCCTTTGTTTCTTTTGCCATGACTGTACTGAACTTCTTAGTAATGCAATTCTATTTTTCTCGTTGGATGACTTGTTCTATCTTCTTTGCTTTGATTTTTTCCTAACTTCTGTGCTTCTTTTGACTTGTAATGCGGCTAAGCATCCTCGGAGTTCAACAACTTCCTTAAGGATTTTACTTGGCTCAACCGCACTGACTGGCACATGTCCCGAGCATTCTCTGCTCTGGACTATTAACCATTTACTTGTTTCGAGACTATTTCCTTGGAACCTTGGTTCCCTGTAAGGTATTGATCTTGGGACAACTATCCTAAGCATTCTCTGCTCGGGACTGTCGACCGTTTACTATTTTGAGATCAATTCATCTCGGGACAACTATCCTAAGCATTCTCTGCTCGGGACTGTCGACCGTTTACTGTTTTTGAGATCAATTCCTTGGAACTTTGATTCCATATAAGGTATTGATCTCGGGACAACTATCCGAGTATTCTCTACCCAGGACCATTGCCTGTTTACTGGTTTTGAGATCAATTCTTTGGAGCTTTGACTCTTACAAGGTTTTGATCTCGGGACAACTATCCGAGTATTCTCTACTCAGGACCATTGCCCCCTAGTAAGGAAGTGGAGGCTCGATGGGCGTCTGCTTCCTTACTCCAACTAGGCTGCAACAATACTGAAAACTAGAGTCTGGGAAAAGTTTGAAACTTTTATAGATGATTTTTTGATACAATAGTCCAAAATAGCAAAAGAGAACTACTGAAAATACTTCTTTAGGTTGGAGACATTCCAGGTGCGCGGCACCTTACCGCCGTCCAGATCTGTTAGACGATAAGCACCATGGCCAGCTTTACCGACCACCTTGTAGGGCCCTTCCCAGTTTGGCCCCAGTTTGCCATCCGCTGGGTCTGTGGTGTTGCCGAGTACCTTCCTTAAGACCAAGTCACCGACTCCGAATTCCCTAGGATGAACTTTTCTGTTGTGGAATTTGGCCAGTTGTTCTTGGTAGGAAGCTAACCTGACCAAAGCTCTCTCCCTTTTTTCTTCCGCAAGGTCCAATTGCATGGCTAAGGCCATGTCATTGCCCCCTTGTTCTACTAACTCAGTACGGATGGTTGGAATGCCCACCTCCAGGGGGATGACCGCTTCTGTACCGTATGCTAAAGAAAAAGGGGTCTCGCCTGTAGATCTCCTGGGCGTTGTGTGGTAGGCCCATAAGACCAGTGGCAGCTCATCGACCCATCTTCCCTTTTCTTTGTCCAGTCTCTTCTTAATTTCATCCAGAATGGTCTTATTGGAAGCTTCTGCTTGTCCGTTGCACTGTGGATAGCTCACTGAGGCATAGAAGTTCCTAATCTTATATGTTGAGCAGAAAGCCTTGAACTTGTCTTGGAACTGGGTGCCATTGTCTGATACAATGGCATGAGGGATCCCAAACATGTTGATGATATTTCTCCAGACGAACTGCTCGGTGTTGCGCTCCGTGATCTTGGCAAGTGGTTCTGCCTCGATCCACTTTGTAAAATAATCGGTTGCCACCAGCAAATACTTCCTCATGCCCTTGGCTTGCGGCATAGGACCCACGATGTCAATGCCCCACTGTGCGAAGGGCCAAGGACTCGTGAGTGGTGCCAGGTCTGCTGAAGGCGTGTGGATGATCGGCGAAAATTTCTGGCATTTTTTGCAGTTTCGCACATATACTTTGGCATCTTCTTGCATGTATGGTCACCAATAACCCTCGGAGATAGCCTTGTGGGCTATGGAACGCCCACCAGTGTGGCTGCCGCACACCCCCTCGTGGATTTCGAGAAGAAATCGTTGAACGAGGTCAGGGTGGACACAACGCAAGTATGGCCCTGTGAATGACTTTCTATACAGGACTTTGTCTGGGGAAAGCCAGTACTTGGTTGACTTGATTCGGATCTTGTGAGCTTCCTTCTTCTCTGCGGGGAGCTCATCCCGCGCCAAGTAGGCGATGATTGCATCCATCCAGCTCGGGCTTGTATCCAAATCGAAAGCCTCATCTGAGTCTGTCATTTGGATGCTCGACTGAGATAGAGAATCAACACTAACTGTGCGGCGGAGCTCGGCAGGCATGGAGGAGGCTAGGCAGGCCAAGGCATCTGCATGGCTGTTCTGTCTGGAGCTGATCTGGACCATTTCTGTCTTCTTGAACTGCTGGAGGAGTTTTTTGGTCAAGACAGCATATGAAGCCATCCTATCATCTTTGGTGGCATATTCTCCTGACAGCTGGTTGACCACGAGTTGGCTGTCGCAATGAACGAGCAAGTCTTCAGCTCCACATCTCCTTGCACTCTTCAGACCCATGATATGCGCCTCGTACTCCGCCTTGTTGTTAGAGGCCTTGAAACATAATCGGACTGAATGTTCTAGAGCCAATCCATCTGGAGAGAACAGCACAATGCCCATTCCTGATCCCTTGTTGCACGCTGATCCGTCTACGAATAGCTCCGATTGTTTCTTTCTGTGTGGTTCATCAGCATCTGGCAGCGTAGGATGAACGGGTGTTGGCTGCTCACCCACAATCCGCGGCGGGGGTGTCTGTGCGGGTTCGTGCGAGAATTCCGCGACGAAATCCGCAAGGACCTGACCCTTCACCGTAGTGCGGGGAACGTACTTGATGTCATATTCTCCCAGCTCAACCGACCAAGCCGCAACCCTTCCTGACAGATCTGCCTTTCTCAGGACAGACCCAATAGGGTGGATGGACAGCACTTCTACGGTATGAGCCAAGAAGTAGTGTTGCAGTTTTCTTGAGGCCATTACTAGTGCAAGAATCAACTTTTCCAAGGGTAAATACTTGATCTACGCATCCAACAGGGTCTTGCTCACATAGTATATTGGTTTTTGCTGTCCCTCCTACTGTTTGATGAGCACGGCGCTGACTGCGTGCTCTGATACTGCTAGATAGGAGGTCAGCATATCACCTGGATCTGGTGTGGCAATCAATGGTGGTGCGGCTAGATACTTCTTCAGCTGCTGGAAGGCTTCTTCGCAGTCTACCCCCAGGAGTAACTTGTTCTTTTTCTGAGAAGCTGGAAAAAAGGTCTGCACTTGTCTGAGGAACGGCTGATGAAGCGGTTGAGCGCGACAACCATCCCAGTCAGACGTTGCACCTCCTTGGTCCTTGACGGGCTTTGGAGGTTTTGCAATGCAACTATCTGATCGGGGTTTGCCTCTATGCCCCTCCGCGTCACCAGGTGTCCCAAGAATTTCCCTGAGCTTACCCCAAAGGCACACTTGGAGGCATTCAACTTCAGGTTGTACTCCCGCAGCACTTGGAATGTGCGGCAGAGATCGTCTAGGTGGGTGGCTGCCTCTTTTGACTTTACTACCATATCGTCGATGTAGACCTCCATGCTCTTTCCCAACAGGTCTTTGAACATGAGGGTAGCCAGCCTCTAGTACGTTGCTCCGGCGTTGCGCAGTCCGAACGGCATCACCTTGTAGCAGTAAAGTCTGAGAGGAGTGATGAAGGATGTCTTCTCCTGGTTGGGCTCGTACATGGCAATCTGGTGGTAGCCCCTGTATGCGTCTAGGAAGCTCATCCGCTTGTACCCCGCAGTAGAATCCACTAGCTGGTCAATCTTTGGCATGGGGAAGCTGTCTTTCGGACAGGCCTTGTTCAAACTGGTAAAGTCCACGCACACTCTCCAAGTTCCATTCTTCTTCTTGACTACCACAATGTTGGAAAGCCACTCTGGGTAGTGAACTTCTCTAATGGCTTTCGCCTGTACCAGGCAGCTGACTTCCTTTAGGACTGTCTCCGAGTGCTGGGCGTCTGACCTTCTCCTCTTCTGCATCACTGGCTTATGGCAGGGGTCAACGTTCAGCCGGTGACATATTATGCTCGGCTGTACCCCGGGAATCTCTTCCGGGGTCCAAGCAAATACGTCGATGTGTTCCTTCAATACCTGGACATACTCGGAGGTATCTACCTCGGGAAGCTCGTCCCCGATTAAGAAAAACCTATCCTCGTCTGTCTCGTGGGCGGGAACTTTTCTCAGATTCTCGACCACACGGGTGGAGGGATCCACACCTACATCTTCCAGAACAGGTTGGTCAGGGACTTCAATGGATTTCACCTGTTCGGCGTTTGGACTGGACTTGAAGGCAGACATGAAGCAATTCTTTGTAGATTTCTGGTTGCCTCTGATGCTTTCAATCCCCTTAGGCCCTGAGAACTTGATAATCTGATGGTAGGTGGAGGGGATGGCTCCCATTCTGTGCATCCAGGTGCGCCCAATGATGGCGTTGTAGGCCGAGGGCACGTCCACCACCAAGAACTCTGTGTCTAGAGTCACCTTCCCTGCTCGGACCGGGAGGGTGATGACCCCCAAGGGCCACACTGGCTCTGCGCTGAACCCGATGAGCGGGGTCCTGGTTGACTTGAGATCTGTTTGACTGAATCCCATCCTGTTGAAGGCCTGGAAGTCGAGAATATCGGTGGAGCTGCCGGGGTCCACCAAGATCCTTTCGGTATCATACCTGTTGATGCTGAGGGTGATCACCAATGCGTCGTTGTGCGGAAAGGCTACCCCGTCCAGATCTTCCTCTGAAAATGAAATCTAAACAGGTTTCCGGCACTGCTCCCGTTGTCGCTTTTGTCCAAGCTACAGAACATGATGCTCATGGCCTTCTTTCCTCTTTTGTGCTTGGGACTCGGCCTTGGAGCTCGGCTCTATTGCTCCATGAATCATGGTGATTACACCGAGTGGAGGGAGGTCCTCATCCGAAGAGTTGTCGCACATCTCTACCCGTCTAGGCCTAGCATCCTGTCGGGGAGCCTACGCTATGTACTGCTTCAGATGACCTGCGTCCACAAGGTCTTCCAAGAACTGTTTGTAGATCTGGCATTGCTCGGTCATGTGACCAAACTCCCTGTGGTAGCTGCACCTGAGTCCCGTTGCCTCTAATTCTACTCGGTTTCCTCCTTGTTTGGCTGGCCATCTCCAGAAGGGTTCGTCCTTCAGGGGGTGAACCATCCTGTAGATGGAAGTATTGAACCTTGTTCTGATAGATTTGTAGGCCTTAGGGCCTGGTCGGGGCATTCTGTGAGCAGCCTGCAGAGTGGTCTCAGCTTCTTCCACTTTCTCGGGGTTGGGCTACTGGGACGC
>NMUG010010296.1:0-10998 GCA_002855965.1 Monotropa hypopitys | reverse complement strand
GTAGAAATACAGAAGAGGTACAAAAGCGGAAGAAAGTAAAAGCACTGGCCTACTATAACTACTTCAGTGAAAAGGAAGAGATACAAGTAAAAGAAAAATATAACTGAAACTAAAGTGCTACAACTGAAAACTGGAACAACTAAGCCCAAGAAAATCCAGCAGTTGACTCCAACTCCAACTCACCAAGTCTGGGTAGCCCTGCAACACAGAACTAGAAAAAGAGAAAAAGGAGGGTCTGAGCAAACCACAACTCAGTGAGAAAATCCCTAACTACTACCGAACATGCACATGCGGTGCGTGCCTACGTGTCTACAAGTAAGTGTACAAAATAGTAAAGAAACCCAAGGTGCACGTGAAGCAAATTTAACTAAAGTAACAGTGGACATAAGTGTGTCGCCAACAAGGTATGTACAACTAACTCCTCAAGGCCGAGTGAGTACAACGAGTAAGGCATCCTAGGTACGACCGAAGTAAACTATAGCATGACCCAACCATCCTTACCACTAAGGTACAACAACTGTAAGGATCTACTAAGGATCCCAAACCAACTCAAGGCTAAAATTTCCAACACCATTCACTCCACAAGCTCCACTAACTATCATTATCATCACGTGTTTGGTTCATAAGTAACTTGGGATATTTGAGATAGTTCGTTCTTTTATTTCTATCATTCGTTCATTTACTTCACAATATGGATAAACTACGGAATCCCTAGCCAAGTCTCATTCCCGTTATATGTTGCCAATCGTTTTATAGTTTCGCAATAGGCATAAATCCAAGAATCCCATCATAAGTCCAGTCTTGATTTATTCTTTCATTTTCTCTTATCGTACTTAAGGATCGTTTTCATATTCGATTGGATCTGGCATAGTACCTTGTCGACACACTACCCTTTCCATTCGTCGTTCCCCAACTTGTTGGGAGGGCCAAGTTACTCCCATTGTGCATAATGTCGTGGATGTAGCGACCATCCAGGGAATCCCGTCATAAGTTCATTCCCGCATAAATATTCCAGTGTTCCCCAAATCATTTGGGAGGGCCCACGGTACCCTATGATTCCATGTTGTTAAGTGTTTCCATCCCATTAGGAACAAATCCAAGAATCCCCTCATAAGTCCATTCTTGATTTATCCTTTCATTTCTTTTATCGTTGTTATCGTGCCTAACCAAGGCCATCAAACCACATTATTCTATCTAGACCGTATTATCACGTCAACTTACTCGACCACATTCATTTCACTACAAGTTTATCAAGTAATAGATTTAAGGTTGAGTACGAATAGCCCTCGTGGGACACCTCCTCCATATTTGACATTCATTGATTATATTGAATGTATTGTCGAGTTCTCCCAAATCCACACCCAACCATAACTAGATCAAATGGGGATTAACCCACCGATTCTATCCTTTACCAAGTTGACGATTCATTTTATCACTCGCCCTCGATAAGCTCAAGGGAGATCAATGAATATAACGACACCCATAACCACGACGACACCAAAGGAAATCCCTATCAACTAAGGGAAGTCACCACAATGCCCGAGGGATCCAATTAAACCC
This sequence comes from Monotropa hypopitys, assembly GCA_002855965.1. Taxonomy (NCBI): domain Eukaryota; kingdom Viridiplantae; phylum Streptophyta; class Magnoliopsida; order Ericales; family Ericaceae; genus Monotropa; species Monotropa hypopitys. The sequence continues at coordinate 9,438 of NMUG010010296.1, read as the reverse complement.
AATTTCGCTCCAACAGTCCACTTGGGACTTTTATCGAACACTCGGTGTTCACCAAACCCCAAAGGTCCTATAATGATTATACAGACTCAACGTAACCAGACATACAACCACACAAGTCCTACGGTAACTCAACAATGTAAAGTTCTCCAAATCATGACCCAAAATCTACAAAGGGAAATTCATTGAACACTTGGCGGTCATATATTCTAAGGGTGACCTATCAAGCCTATAAATCATTTCCTTAACAACTAACCAATCCCAAGTCATGTATACTCTCACACACTCACTCTACAACACCTACCAAGACTCACACAAGGCCCGTCAAGTGATAATAACCTCTAAGCTACGAAAATTCAACATCTATACGAAGCAACTACGGGAAGGAAATCTATGTGCACACACACAAGATAGGAGTTAAAGATTTACCCACAGGAGTCACCAGAAAGCTCCAAGCCATGAAATCCCTAGGTGAGGGAGTCTTCACATTTCTGCAATCCAAGACCACCATGGCGTAGATCTCCTCGCACTCTTCGACGTTAGTGAATGCCAAAATCTCAAAATCCTAGGAGAGGATGGCCAAATGGGGGAGAGAAGAGGAGGGGAGAGAGAGATCGATAGAGGTGAGGGAGGGAGGGGGCTACGGGAGTGAGATAGGTAAAAAAATATGTTCTGTGGGTTTGGGGGACTTATTCCCGTAATAGGGTTGAGTAAAAGACCCCAAAAAGACCAAATTACCCTTCATTAATCAACTCAGGATTTTCGGACAGCAACCCCAGATACCGATATCTTGGATTTCCAAGATATCGATATCTTAGCATTCTCCAAGATATAACAGTCCAAGATACCGATATCTTGGAAATCCAAGATACCGATATCTTGGAAACCCAAGATACCGATATCTTGGAAAACCCAAGATACCACAGTCCAAGATACCGATATCTTGAAAATCCAAGATGCCGATATCTTACGAAACCCAAGATACCACAGTCCAAGATATCGATATCTTGGAAATCCAAGATACCTATATCTTGGAAAACCCAAGATACCACAGTCTAAGATACCGATATCTTGGAAATTCAAGATACCAATATCTTGGCTCTCTGGTCCAACACCAAGAGTAAACCTTAAAAGATTAACGGGAGTGTTTTGGATGCCAAATCTTCATCTGAACTCCGATTAAGACGATTCAAGTTGCGTTGGATTTCTAATGAGATTCTATACAACTTTCATGAATAATGTATTTCGATTTTTAAAATATATCGGGGTCGTGATGGGCCTCGAAAGCCCTCAGCACATTGCCGGAACAACCCAAAATCATACCATCTCAATATTGGGGATCCTCACCACTCCAAACCGCTAGATTATCATCTATCGGACCCCAAACTCCATCGATTATCAATTGATTATTATAAATAATACGTTTTCATTTAAAATTACTTTTGAAATTCTAGGTCGTTACAAAGATCCTCACCGGCTTTTCTTCATAAGAAATGTCTTCTTTCAACTCTAACGGTTCCACCTCAAGTACATATGTCGGGTCATTCACATACTTTCGAAGCATCAATACGTAAAAGATGTTGTGAAGTCGAGACAACTCCACTGGTAATGCCAATCTATATGCTATAGCTCCCACTCTATCTATAACCTCGTATGTCCCCACATACCTTGGTGCTAATTTTCCTTTTCCCTTAAAACGTACAACTCTTTTTCAAGGCAAAACTTTTATAAATACACGATCCCCAATCTCAAATTCCAACTCACGCTTCCTATTATCTGCGTAACTCTTTTCACGGCTTTGTGCCACCCGCAACCTTTACCTAATCAATTTAACTCCCTCCGAAGATACTTGAATTAATTTGGGACCCAAGATTTGACGTTTACCAACTTCACTCCAACAAATCGGAGTTCTACACCTTCCACCATATAATGTCTCAAACGGCGACATTCCGATACTACTTTGGAAACTATTATTGTAGGAAAATTCTATCAATGGCAAGTAATCACCTCATCCTCCCCGAAAATCAAGTACACAAGACCTCAACATATCTTTCAAAGTCTGTATTGTTCTCTCCGATTGTCCATCCATTTGTGAATGAAAAGCAGTGCTAAATTTCAATGACGTACCCAAGCATTGTTGTAAACTTCCCCAAAACCTTGACGTGAACTTCGGGTCTCTATCACTAACAATCGATACGAGTGCACTATGTAACCTTACAATCTCATCAACATATATTTTGGTATAACGGTCCGTATTGAACGTCGTCCTCACCAAAAGAAAATGATCGAACTTCGTCAAACGGTCCACAACCACCCAAATCGAATCAAACTTACCCTTGGATTTAGGCAAACCCACTACAAAATCTATGGTAGCATGCTCCCATTTCCACTCGGGAATAGGTAAACTCTTAACTAAACCCCCAGGTCTTTGATGTTCAATCTTAACCCTTTGTCATGTAAGACACCTAGCCACAAACTCCGCAATTTCCCGTTTCATCCCATGCCACCAATAGTTCTCCCTTAAATCTCGATATATTTTGGTTCCCCCTGAATGCATAACAAATCTCGAACTATGACACTCTTCCAAAATGCTTCTTCAAGTTCAACAATATTCAGCACACATACACGGTTCCCAAACATCAACATACGCTACTAGAAAAAGGGATTTTTACCACCCCGACATCCTATCGCAAAAAGTATTCTGCCATCGCAAAAGGTATTTTGCGACGGCCTTGCGATGGCAAATGGGGGTCGCTAATGCTTGGGTGACAAAAGGTCTTTTGTGATGGTAAGTGCCGTCGCAAAAGTATTTGCGACGGCAAAATTATATTTTACCACAATTTTTTTGCTGACGAAAAAATGACACTATTAGCGACGGGATGACAAAGCCGTCGCACATACTAATTTTTACATCCCCCAATACGCCATCGGAAGAGGCTAGTTGCTTTAGCATCGGCTTATTTAGCCATTGCAAATACTCTTTTTTGCATCCCTAATCGTGTCGTCGCAAAAAATAATATTTTTTTAAAAAAATTTACAATAATAATAATTACATACTGATTGAAGAAAATTACAATATTTTCTAAAAAATAAACCACTAATGGATTGCATCACCACACCTTCGCCCACTAATACCCTTTATCAACCGAAAAGAGTGCAATGCAAATCTTTCTGTAGCAAGTCTCAAAAGAGTACTGTAGCAAATATTTTGTACACAGAAAGTTAAATGTTTACAAATAAATACTAAACCAGAAATAGAAAACAACCAAAAAATATGATTCATAGATCAGCCATCCTAAAAGACTAATAAATGACGAAATCAGTCAAAAGAAAAACAAGTGGTCATATCTTCAAATGTACACCATCTTCAGATGCATCTCATCACTTATCTGCACAAAAAAGCCAAAATAATTGAACAACTATTTAGCATTCTTGAAAACTAGGTATTATGTTCGTAAAGTATTAAGTTTTACTATTTTGACTTTTAAAGTCTAAAGTTACTTACCAAGATTAGTTACTCTCACCACGATCTCCTTGCAAATACTGACACATGAACATCTCGAGGTGATGAAGCACCTGTCTGACGAGACGATGACGGTTTTGGGCCAACCCATGTCCTCTAAGATACCCAGATCTTCCATCTGGAATTTCAACCTCTTGGTGATGTATTTCAATACGTTCCTAACATTTGCAAATAATGCACATTAAGCAACAATACAAACTAAGTACTTATACACATGCAATAAAGAAACACCATAAATAATTCTTAGTTAAACCAAATTCCAAAACAATTCCGCTTAGTTAAAACATATCATAAACAAAACAAGTCTGCCAAATTCAAATATATCATTCTCCTTATAAGTGTCTCAAAGCACCAAAAAGCATCAGCATTGTCCTCGAAAAGAACGATGAAGGACGAGAGCAAATCACTCATTCCTAAAACCAAATTTTTAGTTATAACAGGCAACATGACCCATATAGAGCTTTACATGAACAATGACTATAGAAAACAATTCAGTCAAAAGACAAGCCAACTACCTTGGCACTACCCCGTAGCAGGATCAACCCACACATAAATAGCAAGAATATCTGACATTCGAGCTAAATTCTTTTTATCCTCATAGAACTCAAGGTGACCATCTGTTCTGAAAACGACTGAGAAAAAGAAAGCTCGTTAGACTATAACACAATAAAATCTAACGTAGCATAAAAATAAGATTGCTACTTTTTGTCAACAGAAAGAAAATAATGCATAGAGAATAATGTATGACTCATTTTCCAATTCGGTGCAGTGTCCAAACACGTACTAATACTAACTAGAAGTTATCGAACCAATCACCAAAAGACAATAAAAAATTACCCTCTATAAGGATATTCCTAGAAACACGTTATATTAACATTTGAAAATACTATTAACACATCAAAATGTACATCATTGTGTACATCGTACCCGTGTGGCACTCTTTGATTGGCTGAAATTTTTGTTTTTGAATTATTGTAAAAAAAATTCAGCCAATCAAGATGTGCCACACAGACACGATGTACACAACGATGTACATTGTGATGTGTTAGTATCATTGCTCATTAACAAAAGGAACAATTCATCCTTTCAATTGATTCCTTTACATAGCTGTCAAAATCTGCACACAATTTATGTGCGGAGCACAGCGGGGCCTGTACAGAAAATTTGATTTTGGGGTTTTGTTTGAAATATTATTTTATATTAGCCTGTAAAAAATTAGCTCAATTGGATAATTTATAAAATTTCCTTAATCGTTTGAATTTTTATTCACAGTTTTAAATAGTTTTACTAGATAAAAATTCAAACGATTAAGGAAATTTTATACATTATACGATTGAACTATTTTTTTACAGGCTAACATAAAATAATATTTTAAACAAAACCCCGAAATCAAATTTTCTGTGTGGGCCCCGCTCTGCTCCGCACACAAATTGTGTGCGGATTGTGTGCACAAAAAGTGTGTGCATATACCATTTTTGCCAAAAAAAAATATTACTGAGATATTAAGGAAATCGTGCCAGCAAGTAATAGACATTTTCAAATCATAGGTCAGTCTGCCAGCATCCCCAAAGAGCGCGTGAAAGTCAATGTACATGCCCAATCAACACACAATCATTAAAATATCCTTATAGATATGGAACAATGAATAAAACGGACCATCCAGGTTCAATTTACGTTCCCAAACTCCAGTCATACACAAACATGGGAATGACATACTAAATATCTTCACTAATATTGGGAACACAATGCTGCTATTTAAAACAGCTCCAAAGACATTGGTGCAATGTGGGATGCTACAAAAGACTAAGTGAAGTCCTTCCCAACACTAAGTGTTTTAGGGTGGATGGTAAAATTCAGTCCGGTGAGGGTAATGCAATGTTACTTGTTCGAATCATGGGGGATCGGGGAGGGAATGGTTAGGCTCTTTCGGTTACAAAATTTAATATTTAAGCATGCACTCCACAATGTGGCGAGTATTAGCGGTTTTGTAACACCTAGCACAACCAAAATAAGTCATTTAAAACAACAAAAGATTGAGGATAGGACACAATACCAAGCCTGGTAACTATAGGCATGATCACATGAAGTTTAAGTTACAAACACTTCGTCATTAATCATATGTAGACTTGTTGGGACCCCTCTGTCAAAGAAGTCTTAAATGCTGGGGTATGCTCTCATTGTTATAAAAACATTTGAAACTAATACTTTCTAAACATGTAATTATACTTACTAAAGTTATCAGACCCACAAACAAAAGGCAAAATAAAAGATCACCTCTATGTGAATATTCCTAGAAACCCATAACCACAAAAAGGAACAACTCATCCTTTTAAATGATTCCTTGACACAATTGTCAAAATCTAGTCTCATGGACCATTATGTCCTAGCAAAAAATAAGCATGCACTGATATAAGAAATGATCAGAATTATTAATAACAGTACATTGCAGAATTATATTCCGAGCAGAATTGGAACTCGGGAATATGATTTTAGTTTCGGGTAATCCGTCGAAAATCTGTATTTAATTAACTTATAGATATGTGAAGATAAGAAAAGTGAAATAAAAGGTTTTATCATGACAGATTTGATTATGGAATGATTTGGATGAAAAGTCCTAATTATTGAGCAAATCTCAGAAAGAATGATTCGCATTAAATATACAGGAATATAATATACAGGATGCCAAAAAGAAAGATTTAGTGGAGCCAATAATACTGTTAGAAGTGGAAATATTAGGGCCCCACTAGCCGTTCAAAGTATTAGAAAAATGTATAAGACAAAAGAAAAAGAATATACAGTAAGACCCCACCCTTCAAAAAACTTAAAGAATAGAAAGTGGGACAAAGGCAAATAATGAAGATAGACAGTATAAATACAAAGGCAGATGACATCTACAAGGAACACATTTTCTGATACTGAATCTCTCTCTAGATTCTCAGTATTTTTTTCAAGTTACTTTCTTCCAGATATTAACGTGATCGTCGGAGTGCCCCCTGAGTAGAAGAGAGGGGGTCCCTTAGTTTCATTTTGTTTTGTAGTAAAGTCTTGAAGTCAACTCTTGCGGGAAAATCAACATCAACAGTCCACCTGGGATTTTTGGACGAATTCAAGGGTGATCAAAAATTCCCACCCACAATTGGCGCCGTCTGTGGGAAATCTTTTTAAAGATTTAAAAGATTTCAATGTTTCGGTCCAAAAAATGTCAAGACGAGCATCAGAAACGCCAGTGAAAGAAAAGAATACAGCTGAGATGAAAGGAAAGGGATTGGCAATTGCCACACCTAGTGTCACCAAGAGGCCAAGGCAGATTTTTCAGGAGGAAAGTCTTCCGTCGAAGAGTCATAGTTCAGATGGTGAAGAATATGAGTTTTCTTCTTCAGAAACCAGTAGTCCTGCCACCAGGAGGGAGACAGACTTAAAAAGAATTGTTGAAAGCCTCGATCAGATAATTGAAAGATTGGAAAGGGATATCCAGGAGCTTAAAATAGGCGAAGTTCAAAATCCTCAACAAGTGGAAGACATTATTCCACAGCGATCTCATTCGAGATCCAGAAGAACCAGAAGTCAGCGTGATCAGCAAAACAGACCTAGGAATCAAAATGTACCTAGGCCTGTTCTTGATGATCAGAATAGTCACACTCATGGAAGGAGCCAAGCATCTGTTCAGGAGGATAGATCAAGAAGGTCAAATTGCGAGCAAAGAAACAGGATTCCAGTAATTCTTGCACGGGAAAGAAGGTGTTATGAAGAAGGAAAGCAACCAAGGAATGAAATGAGGAGGCAAGATTTACAACCTCCAAATATGAATGATATTCGAGATATGATAGATCATCGCATGGGAGGCAGGAGAACCACGTAGGAGAATGCCAGGAGAGCATTGAGGCACATGTCATCAACACCTTTGTGTGTTGAGATTGATGATTATCCCTTGCCTAGGAATTTTGTCCAACCAAAATTCCAAATGTACAATGTGACTTCTGACCCCATGGCACATTTAAAGGCATATCTCCAATCCATGATCATGCATTCCGAAGATGAGGATTTATATTGCAAGATGTTTGCATCTAGTTTAGGGGAAATTGCTCTAAACTGGTATCACACTCTTGCCCCATATTCAATTATGGGATGAGAGGATCTTGCCGAGCAGTTTGTGGCAAGATTTCTCACTTATCGAAAACCGCCGAAGAAATTTGATTCCTTGATGTCACTGAGGAAGAAATCAGATGAGTCTCTCCGAGAATATGCTGGAAAATATATGGGAATTTACAACGAGATAGAAGATTGCAGTGAAAAGTATGCAGTTGCAACCTTCAAGCTCGGATTATCTGTTCGGGAGAAGCTGCGGGAGTCTCTTACAATGAACCCAGTAGAGACTATGGTAGAGCTGATGGATAGAGTGGAGCAGCACGCTAAAGTGGAAGATGATATTGCTCGGGAAATTGAAAGGACTGGTCATAAAGCTCACAAAGCCAACACAGTGAGTCAGAAAAAGCTAGAGGAAAAGAGGAAGCCAAAGCCAAAGCCTACTGTTGTCTAAAGAAAGGAAGAACCAAATAAAGTACTGTATGCAGCACATAGAGCACCAAGTCCAGGTCCACAATCATTTAAAGCTATTCACACTACTTTTAATACTCCTATTTTTCGTATTATCTGGCCAATGAAAGAGGAACCATTTTGGCGATGGCCCAAGAAGCGAGGAGGAAATCAGGCTGAGTTGGAAGCAATTGGAAAACAATGTAGCTTTCACAGGGAGTTTGGCCATATGACAGAAGACTGCGACACCTACAAAAAGTTTTTGGAAGATATGGTTGCTGCAGGACATCTAAAACAATATCTTGTAGGCCCAGAAGATGCAGCACGAGAGGAGAATCAAAGAGCGGCTAGTCCCGAGCACAGATTTCTAGCTCCCTTTGGTACTATCCATGTGATCCATGGCATGGTAGAACCAACTTCAGAAAATGACGCCCGCGCTCAGAGAAGGAGGGAAGGCCATTCACATCATGTTTTACACCTTGGCCAGAAACGATCTAGGGAGGACGGATCAGAAAAAATTTCTTTCTCAGAGGAGGATCTTGATGGAGTGCAGGTGCCGCACAATGATGCTCTAATCATTACCTTGGAGATTTCCAGGTTTTACACAGAGAGGATCTTAGTTGATCAGGGAAGTTCTACGTAAATTCTTTACTATGATGCTTTTAAGAAAATGGGATTAACAGAGGCAAACCTGCAAGAAACCAAGATTCCTTTAATTGGCTTCAGTGCAGAGCCAGTTTGGCCTCTTGGACTGGTGGTTCTACCAGTCCGTGCTGGAAGGGTTACATTGAACACCGAATTGTTGGTGGTAGATGTCCCTTCGGCGTATAATGCGATTGTTGGAAGGACATTGATGCATAGGATGGGAGCAATCCCTTCAACCTATCATCAGGTCCTCAAATTCTCTGGACCAAAAGGAATCGAATGTATCAAAGGAAATCAAGCTATATCTAAAAGTTGTTTTGTAGCCTCTTTGAAAACAAAACAGCGAGTTGAACATGTCAAATCCATAGAGGTGGCAGATCAACCAACGTTGGAGGATGTTGGAAAGAATCCAGAAGAAGGAGTGGTGGAGAAATTAAAGAAAGTTGCAGCTCATCCATCTGATGAAGAGCGCTATTTTTTGGTTGGAGAAGAAATGCCAGAAGAAGATGAGTGATATCTGGTCCAGTTCCTAAAGGATCACATTGATGTCTTTGCTTGGACACCACAGGAGATGCCTGGGATTGACCCCAAGGTAATTTGCCATCATCTGAATGTCAATCCAGGGTTTAAGCCTATCATGCAAAGAAGACGGAGATCGGCATCACAACATACAGATGCAGTTATTGAAGAGGTGGACAATCTACTGACAGCTGGAGCAATTCGGGAAGTACATTATCCAG
>NMUG010010295.1:0-10998 GCA_002855965.1 Monotropa hypopitys | reverse complement strand
TAAAAGATTTGTGCCATTTGCAATATTCTTTCCCTTTTCTACTTTTTCTGTAGGGATAACATTTCCTTGAGATAATGTTAAAAACTTTGATTAATGAGTTTATCAAATAATTTATTTGCTTTAGATAGATCAAAAGATTACTGTCTATAGTTAGACTGATTCTTTTTGTTTGGATAAGAGGATGGCATATTCATAGGCTTTTTAGCCTTTGTTAAAATGTCACAAACAAATGGTACTTTGCCAATTACTTGTACAACATTTACTTCCACATTATCCTCTATATCCTGGTAATATGTACCCATAGATTTGTTTTCCTTTATTCTGCCTCCATCGAAATAGCCTCATATCCTATAGCCTTTGATGTCATGTCAAACAAGTCTCTAAACTCAGTGCCATTAAAATGATTTTTAAAATTAAAGTCAAGCCATCCTGGGCAAACTTTATTATTTCAAATTCTGGAATCAAAAAATTACATTGGTTCCTGGCCTTTTTAAATCTGGTCATATATTCTTCAATAGATTCATTGTGTCTTTGCTTGATTTTTGCTAAATCTGCCACAGATATTTCAGGCTGATGCCTATAAAATTGGGCATGAAATTGTTCTTCCATTTCTCTTCATGAATAGATAGAATTTGGAGGTAAGTTTATAAACCATGTAAAAGAAGTCTTTGTTAATGAGTGTGGAAATAGTCTTAATTTCAAAATTTCATTATTGTTCACTTCACCTATCTGTAGGCAAAATCTTCCTACATATTCTATGGTTGACCGATTTTCCTCCTCACTAAATAGAAACAATTCTGGAATTCTGTACTACCTAGGGAAATGCACGGTATCCACCCATTCTGGATAAGGTTTTTTAAACATGTGCCTTTCAAATTTCCTTAACTCAGGACCATACATCTCTTGCATTATATTAACTACTTGAGCCCTTAAAAGGGTCTATTGTATCCTCCCTTTTGGACAATTATCCGGCCTTCTTATTGGATTAACTTGTTCATCCCTTAATTCATAACCATAAGGATTATTTTGTCTTCTTCTATTTGGATTAGGCATATATGGATTCTATCCTAGCATAGTTTGGTTAACTCCTAATGCATGCTCTAAACCATTCATATTACGACCTATTTGATAAGGCCTAATTTTAGGCCTAACATAAGGGTATAATGCTCCTGTCTCCATATTAAGAGGGTATGTTTGATTAATTCCCATATTTAAAGGAATAGTATTAAGAACATTCTAATAAAAACTCTGACCAACAATAGAATTCCTATTTCCCAAAGGAACTCTATTTGTGCCAGTACCCGTGATATCAAAGATAGGTTATTAAATACATGTGTTGGTGATATTCCTTCTCCTAGATTGAATTGTTTAGATCCTCCCCTTCAATTGTTTTGATCATGAACATGTACTTCCATTGGCTGTGTTTTTGTCATCAAAGCCTTGAATAAAGCCATTATCTCTTTGGATGTTTCATCCTCTGGGTTTATCAACACTGTTCGGTGTTTGATAGATAAATGATTCATGCCTTGTTTCCGGACTTCTCTAGAAGTGATGAAACCGATGAAAACCAGGAGAATGGAATGAATTGAAGATCAACAAAAGAAGTTCTTTTATTAACTTCAAAGGATGATACAAATCGACAGAGAATATGTCTTGTCGACAGAGATCTATAACTACTCCTAAGATAAACTATTAAAGAAAAATATCTGTAGAAAGGTTGAGTTGTCCGTCCATCCCCTTTGGCCTTGGGCTCCTTCTTTATATAGCATGTATGCTTTTTGAATTGGCAATTTTTCCTCCTTAATCCCTTCATAACTGAATGGAGTTTTTTAACTGCCCTTTTGTTTATAGGACATCTGTTTACTCAACTGTTTTGGCAGTTTCTTCCTTTTTTCTTCTAGAACTTCTCATTTAATAAATATTTTATCCCATTAATCCTATTATATTTAGATGTTTTAGGATTTAATATAGTCTGTTAATTTTATTTGATAAAGCTTTTTTAACTTTAGAAATTAATTATCCTTTTATTTACGATAATTACCTTTTATAGTGAGATACAGGATTTTGTATCCTTTTATTTAGGATTTAATAATATCAAAATACGGAAACTAGTCTAAACACCACTGGAGAGTCGCCGGAGCTCGGAGGTTGATAGAGAAGTCCTTAACACCGCCACGAACCAAAACCACCACCTTGTAGATCTCCTCAATCCCTTCCATGTTGGTGAAGACGATTTCTTCGGAAGGTTAACAGATTGGAGAGGAGAGAAGAGGGAAGGGAGAGATTTTTAGGGTTTTGAGTGAGAGGGATAAGGTGTTCGGATGAAGGGTGAGAGGAAATGATTTTGGCCCCCAAGCAAAAGAGAACCCGCAACTTAAAATTATATTTCCGCGCGCGTCGTCCAGATGAGACCCTTGTCGTCCGGACAAAGACCCACCACCATCCGGACGGACACCACCTCGGTCCTGACGAAGCCTCCTGGAGAACAAATCCACCTTCCTGCTACTGTCGTCCAGACGAGCCTCCCAGAAAAGGCTCAGAATTACTTCAAACTATTCCCACAAATTTCCAACACAACCCCGAACATTTCCAACATGTTCTAAACATCGAATAAGCATCCTAAGGCCATGTCGTGGCCTTCTGAACTCCACGAACGTCACTAACGATCGAATCAACGATTTAAGGAGCCACTGAAACATCTCGTTAACCCCGAATCACATGCAGAGGAGGGGAAATCCAAGACCGAAAGGTCAAAATCACTTCAAAGCTTCCCGAGATATATTTCAAAATCCAAAATTTTGAATTTAAAGGATTATGGAAATTCAAGTCGTGACACCTCATACCCCTTAAAGAAATTTAGTTCTCGAAATTAAGTGAGAAAAGAGAGGGGATGAGAACTAAACCACCCGACTATCGAAACCGAGGAATTTCATTCCTCAACAATTGTATTGAAACCGAAACTCGCCTCCACAGCGGACTCAACATGAGTTAGATCACAAAAAACATGGGGATGAGTTCAACTAAAATGCATGGGTTCAATATGGTTATTCGGACATGTGGTCAAGAATAGCTTCATTCTTGCTTCAACATCCAACGATTCATCCACAATATCCAAAACGCAAGGCACACTTCATAATCCACACACTGAGAAACAAAGGGAATGCTCCCCGGTATGATATGAATGTGCTGACATGAAATTGATTCCATCGAGATACCAAAAAGACAGAGAGTTCTACAAGAGACAACCTCTTCAATGACCATAAAATTTTAATCTTCCTGTGGCAATTCTTACCAAACGAAGAGGAAATAAATGGATACATGCTACAAACGTCAACACTCTCACGTTGATCTTACAAACTCGCATATAGGCAACTCTCACATTGTCGTCTTCCACAAGCCAATGGTCGCACCACGAATGCACCAATACATAGGGATACGTCAAGGACACGTCGACACATCGCGCACACGTCGATACGCCGATACGCTTTCAAGGCCATTTGCACGAATACTTGGGAAATTATAACTAACGAGGATACATTATCGTACCAACACCCACGAACTAACTGAAAATAAATGCAATGCATGAATATGCTCCAAAATCCCCGAGCCAAAGAATGCACTATGCCAAATACACACATCCTAGTGTGGTAACCGTATGACCTTGGTGATTTGTTTTGAGATGCCCTAGCCGGTAGCTCTTCTCAAACCAATTCACCACGTCAAACGTATATCACATAACCAAGAAAATACTCATGCACCCACGCACGCCAATTGTGCAAGTGCCAAGCCCAACAACCTGGCAAGGCACTAAACTCACACCAAGTCTAGACCACAATATGCATTTGTACCCAACTTTCCCACGGTTAATCGAACATGCACTTTTTGGTCCACGAACTTCTCTCCGACGATCAAGCAACGTCCAATGCACAATCGTAGCGAAAGATAACAGAAGTCTCTTACTCAACTAAAACTTCGCACCCGGAAAGAAAATACTCACATTCTGATCAAGAATACCACGACGATAGAGAGGCAATCAACCAAAAACATAGTCCTTCGAACAAGGAGGATTTCACCAAGAGGAAGAATGAAATGCGATCATCATTTGTCACCCAACTAGAGAAACGAAGTGGCACATCGAGGCACGTGGTTGATCCACAATATGGAACACCACTCAAGTGGGACCTTACAAGGAAACCAAAGGCTCTAAGACATGCATTAAACGGAATACAACTCAATTTTATGTCATCGAGAGGTCAACAAATCCTTGAACGAGTAGCCAACACGGTACATCAAAACACTAGATACAAAGGACTCAGATTTTGCCAAAGATCATCCACCCATGGCCCACGAACAATAGAACCCGAGGCTTCCCAAATTTCCAAGACTCACTATCCTACGGTTGATGAAACACACGCTACAAAAGTATGTGCCAGGCGAAACAACAAAAAGAGAAGTCGAAACCCCTTTCACCATTAGAGTTCCAACACCACACAATGAATACACCACTTGTGCTCAAAACATGACTACCAAAGAGATGGTCTATCAAGAAGAAAGAAAGTAGACTTTCGATAAGGATCACACCGATCAAAGCCAACACCAACCAAAGGAAAGGAGTCATAACTCCACTCATAGAGATATGAAACCAAGGACACTCCACATGTGCGTCCTTACGACACACTACGTTAACCGAGTCAAAGAAAAGGGATGCCAATCGACGAAACACGTAGGCGTCTATACGAGAACAGTCTACATCAGGGCTAGGATAGAAAATTGCACAAAGGGACACTAAACACTTGGAAGAATTAAACACTTACACCGGATTCACAAGGGTGAACTTCCAATCCATACCTAACCCGAAGTAATACACGATGGTGTAACAAGCCGATAGGTGGTAAGGGACACTCCAATAGGACTCACTACCATGAACACGCAAAGCATCAAGGGTTATACAACTCCTTACAAGTCAAAGATTGACATGGAGAGGATCACTGTCGTCATTTGATTGGAATATATTTCAAACGAAGGAATTCATTCGAAGCACTCAAGGCAAGTCTCACAATCATCCACTAACCCACAAAGGAAACAACTAAAGTCATTCAACCAAAGAGACCCGAACCAATACGTGAAAGATAAACAACTCTCATAGAACACCCAGACTTCCACATGAACAGTAAGCCCAAATAATAACAAACGGGCATCAATGTCAAACTTCTCGCAACCAATCGACCTCAAACCAAGGCAAGACAAGAGTTCAAATGGAGAAAAATACATCGAAGTCACGCTTACACTCACGAACTAACCAACAATGGCACCACGAAGCCTACAAAGATCCAAAACGGGCACAAATAATTCAATCTCGCGAAGAGATACGACCAACGGGTCATACCCCTTAAAGAAGAATACTAGGAAATCTAGGGAATGCCTAAAGATTCCTACTAAAATAGAAGAGGAGACACAAACTCGGATGGACTATAAGGCCTATTTTACCAACCATTATACGAGTGTTAGCACCCCAACATGGGAAGACAACCAAACTTTGAGATGGAAAGGGCTCCAAGGGGTACTACCCATAACCAAACCAAAACAAGAATTACCAAAATCCTAACACAACATGGCAACAAGTCCCAAGTTCCACCTTACCCACGACAAGACGAGGGATAACCACTATCACAATCTCAAACACTTCCACAAATTTCATCTTACCATAAATCACAAATTCAACTCTAGCGATACAGAGGAGCCTAAAACCCAATAATAACCACAAGGGATGCATCATTATTGCTAGGAATGAGGACATAAGAGTACACAACCTCCGCAAGGCAACTAGACTTGCTACAAGAGATCAACACTCAATTTCCAATGGATGGAGAAACTAAACATTCATGGAAGGAGACGGAACACGCAAGATACCTCTAAGACATAGAGTTAAAGTGCAATAGTGCACAACAAGCACACAGACATGATGAGAGAACAATGTAATGACCAAGAGAATCCATGAAGACTAAGTGTCTCCCCATGGCTCCAAGGTATTCGAACCGAAAGCTCTGATACCAAGTTGTCATGCCCCGAATTTTCAAACCATTTTTTTGAAATACCATTTAATTAAATCATAAGGGGATACAACTACTTGCCATCCAGATATAGTCAGTTGAATTTCTCATTACATCATAGAACAATACAAAGTAGAACTACAAAGAGGTACAAACGAAAGTAAAGTACAAGAACTGTCCAACTACAACTGCTACAGTGAAGAAGAAAATATGTCCAAAAACGGTTGATTGCGTGTTTATTAGATATGCATAGAACAGTAGTGCATATAGATTTCTAGTGCATAAATCTGATGTTCCGGATATTCATGCAAGTACTATCATGGAATCAAGGAATGCTCAATTCTTTGAAAACATATTTCCATGTTAGGTAATAACTGAGTCTAGCTTATCTAAACGACCATTGGACACTAAAGTAGAAAGT
Organism: Monotropa hypopitys; assembly: GCA_002855965.1. NCBI lineage: Eukaryota > Viridiplantae > Streptophyta > Magnoliopsida > Ericales > Ericaceae > Monotropa > Monotropa hypopitys. The sequence goes on along the minus strand of NMUG010010295.1, from coordinate 4,527 downwards.
ACTTCAGACCAACAGGATGAGGATGATGAACTGAGAAGGAGCAAAAGGACTAAGATATCTAAGTCTTTTGGTCCTGATTTCATCACGTATTTGATGAAATCTGATCCACGGTCTTACAAGGCTACAGTATCCTCACCTGAGGGACCTCTATAGAAAGAGGCCATCAAAACTGAAATTGAATCCATTCTACAAAATCACACTTGGGAATTGATTGATCTACCACCAGGGTGTAAGCCTCTGGGCTATAAGTGGATTTTCAAAAGGAAAATGAAAGTAGATGGATCAATTGATAAGTACAAAGCTAGGCTTGTCTTTAAAGGATATAGACAAAAGGAAGGCCTAGACTACTTTGATATGTATTCTCCTGTGACGAGAATAACATCTATCCGTATGATATTAGCTATTGTTGCACTTCGCAATTTAGAAGTACATCCAATGGATGTTAAAACGGCTTTCCTTAATGGAGATTTAGATGAAGAAATCTACATGGAGCAACCTGAAGGGTTCAAAGTTCCAAGCCAAGAAAGGAAAGTTTGTAAGCTAGTGAAATCACTATATGGCTTGAAGCAAGCACCCAAGCAATGACATAAGAAATTTGACAATGCTATGATTAGTAGTGGTTTTAAAATCAACGAATGTGACAAGTGTGTGTATGTCAAAGACACCAAAGATGGCTATGTCATCCTATGCTTGTACGTTGATGACATGCTTATTATAGGTAGTAGCAACAAGATTGTCAAAGCTACTAAAAATATGTTGAACTCAAAGTTTGACATGAAAGACATAGGACTTGCTGAAGTCATTTTAGGTGTAAAAATCACTTGGACACCGTACGGACTTGTCTTGTCACAATCTCACTATGTTGACAAGATACTTGAGAAGTTCAACAAGTCTGATACAACTATGGCTATGACTTTAGTTGATTTGAGCCTCTATTTGTCTAAGAACACCGGTGAAGGTGTGTCTCAATTAGAGTACTCACAAGTCATTGGAAGCCTCATGTACTTGATGACATGTACAAGACCGGATTTAGCCTACTCTATTATCCGGTTGAGCCGCTATACGAGTAATCCAGGAGTTAATCACTGGAAAATCATTACTAGGGTATTTTATTACCTAAGGTACACCCAAGATTGAGGTCTACACTACACCACCTATCCAGCAGTACTTGAAGGTTATGCTGATGCAAATTGGATTTCTGATACAAAAGATTCCAAATCCACTAGTGGTTATGTGTTTACACTAGGTGGTGCTGCTATTTCTTGGAAATCATCCAAACAGACTTGCATAGCAAGGTCTACAATGGAATTAGAGTTCATTGCTTTAGATAAAGCAACAAAGAAAGCAGAATGGCTTCGCCAATTCCTTGGAGATATTCCAAGATGGCCAAAGAATGTGCCTACAATTTGCGTAAATTGTGATAGTCAATCAACGATTCGCAGAGCACAGAGCAACATGTACAATGGAAAGTCACGACATATTCGTCGTCGACATAATTCTATTAGGCAATTGCTCTAGCATGGTGTTGTCACTTTGGACTATGTAAAGTCAAAGGACAATATTGCGGATCCGCTAACCAAAGGGTTAACCAGAGAGCTTGTTGCTAAAGCATCGCGGGGAATGGGCTTAAAGCCTAATGCTAATAAAGATGTCTTGATAGAAACCCAACCTAGTTAACTGGAGATCCCAAGATCTACGTTCAAAGGGACAACTAAATCTTGTATATCTAGTGGTGTCACTGAGGACTTTAACACTCCTGCTTGTTCTTATGATGCAAACAGTGATAAAAAATGGATTCAGGTTGAGCAATGCTCTTAATGACTCTTACGCATCGATATGCCAAGTAGATACTTATTTGAGTTAAGAGATCACTTATGTGAGTATGAAGTGGGGCCGCTTCTTTGAGAATTTACGAAGGAGAAATTCTCGAGAAAATACTCGCAGAATCAGGCGATGTGTTCAAGGCCAAACTAAACACAAACAGTGAGAACTAAGTTGTGTGTAGAAAGGTCCTGTGTGTGGTCTATTGTCTCAGTTTATACAAATGGCAGAACAGTTCAAAACTGTACGTTTACTGGTCAGCCAGTAATACCCGATAGGGTTTCACAAGGTAAGGTTCAAAGCCAAAAGCTACCTATCCTATACAGGACTAATCCGAAGAACTCTCTCTCTCTCTCTGTCTCTCTCTTTCCGAGTCTTTTGGTGTCAATCATTTCTTTGAAAATTCATGGATATTCTGCCAATTTCATTCATGTGGGGGATTGTTGGAAAAAATTTTGGTTCTACCAAAAATTTTAATGGAATTTGATAAATATTTATGAGTTAAATATGTTATCATTTTAGATGATTATTTGCGGGGATTAATAGTCTTATGTGAGAGCTTTAATACACAAAAGAATCATTAAATTCCATTAATTATTGAATGAGAAATTGACACTCAAAGTTGGGTGTTTTCAATGGTGGGTGAGTATTAAAATACTCATTCACACATTAGAAGTTGAAGTGTTAGAGGTTGGGTATGTTTATTATAGTGTGAGAATAAGGTTCACAACTAAGTCTAAGGGGAAAATAAGTTGATGTGCGCATCGCATATTTTCTCACACGCACACACACGTACCGTCGCGGCCGCTGCCCGCCTTGCCGGCTGTGCCCGGGCCCGAGTTCGGGTCCGTGGTCTAGGTTCCGGGTCCGTGCCTCGTGGATTCGTGGGAATATGCATCGTGCCACGGGCAGGCATAATCTTTTTATGGAAAATTCGATTATAATAATTGAATTTAGCTTGGTCTTATGTGTTGTGCATTATGTTTGACATTTGGTTGTGAGCTATCTGGGCTTTTGAATTGGTGTGGACTTGCGGGCTAACTCATACCCGATCCAACGCAGAGTCTTTTGACCTCCTATGTCTATACAGCTTCTATTGTTTCCATTTCATAACAGCTGCAATATGTGCAGCATTAGAGTCTTTAGTTGCTGCAGACCAAAGGTCTCAGCTTGAGCATACAAAGGTCTACCATATGTTATATATTGGCAGTCTTGCCATACAAATCAAATACGAATTCCTTCTGTTACAACTTCCTCCCGCTAAAGAAATTCCTTACTGTTCTTTCACTTGTCCAGAGAAAGTAAGTTCAACACAATTGTTCGTCCACCAGTAATTATTGGTGCAACCACTGGTATACCGGTTGTACTCTGGAACACTTTAGTCGATTACAAACTCCTAGAACCTCTGATGGAAAGGCTAAAAGGTGTTAAGAAAACTGTGTTTATACACATACCTCGAGTTTTGATTTCTTATTTCTGTTTTCATTTCAATTTTCCATTTAGTGGTTTTTCCTTACCGATTATACTACTACAAATATATCACATTCAAATTTTTTTAAAAAAACTTTCTTCCATATTATATAGATTCCAACTACACTTCAGTTCCATCGCGAGGATTCCTATTCGAATTCCCTCATCACTTTTTTCACTTTTTGTTTCCGTTTGTCTCGCTCTCTCCCTGTGCTCTCTCCCCTTGAACCAAACATAGATTTCGAATAAAATTCTTCATTCTATTTTTTGGATAAGTCCATATATCCAATAACCCACGATTTCCTCCAACAATCTCTCCTCTAATCGCCTTTCAAGATAAGATAAAACATGTCCGTATTCTCCTCTGAATTTCCTATCTATATCACCCTCGTATCCATATCCATCTGCATATTTGGATTCTCGTTTTACTCAGTTTTATCCAATCAAGTACTCTCTCTTTCTTCGAAAACTTAGGTAGGTACAAGTATACATATAAGCTCTGTGGTAGTTATGCTGTTAATTGACAACTTGAAAGAAATTGAAGCAAAAAGAATGAATAGACAAGACACAAAAACGAGCAACAGCTACTCAGTACCAAAGCAGGCATGGGTACCTGGGGCGGTTATAGTCGGATCAGGGCCGTCGGGCCTCGCCGCAGCCGCTTGCCTTAGAGAGAAAGGAGTCCCGAGTTTGATTCTAGAGAGAGAAAACTGCATAGCATCTTTGTGGCATCTCAAGACCTACGACCGTCTCAGACTCCATCTCCCCAAACAATTCTGTGAACTCCCAGTGCTCCCATTTCCTTCGAATTTCCCAAACTACCCTACGAAACAGGAGTTTATTTCCTACATGGAGGGTTACGCACGCCATTTCAAATTGGATCCTGTTTTCAACACGGCGGTTGTGAGCGCTGAGTTTGATAGCGGGTGCGAGTTTTGGCGGGTTCGGAGTAGTAAAGTTGGATCGGAACCGGAGGAGATTGTTGAGTATTTGTGTCAGTGGGTAATTGTAGCAACCGGCGAGAATGCGGAGAAACTAGTGCCGAAGATTGAAGGGATGTGTGAGTTTGTTGGACCTATTGTTCATACTAGTTCATATAAGACTGGGGAGTGTTTTTCTGGGAAGAGGGTTTTGGTGGTTGGGTGTGGAAATTCTGGGATGGAGGTCTGTTTGGATCTTTGCAATTATCATGCTGAACCATCAATTGTAGTAAGGAATTCAGTAAGCTCTCTCCCT
>NMUG010010294.1:0-10998 GCA_002855965.1 Monotropa hypopitys | reverse complement strand
CAAACCCAATCACCTCTGCCCGCAGGGTAGTCAAGCAACAGGTATGGCGGCTGAGCACATCGGCCACCCTATTCTGGATTCCTGACTTGTGTTTGATGGAGAAAGTGAACTGTTGGAGATACACAGCCCACCGCGCATGCCTCGCCGATAACTTGTCTTGGCTATTAATGTGCTTCAAAGCATCGTGGTCAGAAAATAATATGAAATCACTCTGGGACAAGTAAGCATACCAGTGCCTGAGTGCCTGGATAATGGCATAGAACTCCATGTCGTAGGTGCTGTAATTGACTTTGGCTCCGTGTAGCTTTTCGCTGAAATATGCGATTGGCCTTCCTCCTTGGCTAAGGACAGCTCCCACTCCAACCTTTGATGCATTGCAATGCAACTCAAAGGGTTTAGAGAAATCTTGTAGTGATAGAACTGGAGCGGTGGTCAACTCTTGTTTAATATCCTCAAAGGCCTGCGTTGCTGCGTCTGACCAGCTAAACTTCCCCGTCCGCATGCAATCTGTGATTGGAGCCATTATGGTGCTGAAATTGGGGATAAACCTCCGATAAAATGATGCCAGTCCATGGAAACTGCGGACGTCATGGATGTTCTTTGGGGTCGGCCAACTACGAACAGCCTCTACTTTTGACTCATCTACCGAGATGCCCCTGCTGGACACCACATAGCCGAGGAATAGCACGCTATCCGTCATAAATGAACATTTACCCCGGGCAGCGAAGAATTGGGCCTCCTTCAACAAGCACAGGACCTGTCGCAAATGCTGCACATGCATAGAATGATCTGGGCTATAAATTAAGATGTCGTCGAAGTACACCACCACAAACTTCCCAATATACGGTCGGAATAGCTGGTTCATGATACGCATAAAAGTACTTGGGGCATTGAACAAACCAAATGGCATGACCAACCATTCATACAGCCCCTCTTGCGTCTTGAAGGCAGTCTTCCACTCATCGCCCTCTCGAATGCGGATCTCGTAATATCCACTCTTCAAATCAAGCTTTGTGAACACAGTTGCCCCACTGAGCTGGTCCAACAGATCATCAAGCCGTGGGATAGGAAATCGGTAATGAACAGTGATCTTGTTGATGGCCCGGCTATCCACGCACAGGCGCCATGAGCCATCCTTCTTGGGGTTCAGTAGTGCTGGAACGGCACAAGGGCTGAGGCTCTCTCGGATGTGCCCCTTTTTCAGTACCTCCTCCACTTGATACCACAACTCTTCTTGTTCCTTCGGACTCATACGGTAGTGCGGACGGTTGGGCAGAGACGCTCCTGGGACTAGGTCGATCTGGTGTTAAATGTCCCGCAGTGGAGGCAAAGCATTAGGTAACTCCTCCAGGAAAACAACTGAACTCTTCAATCAAATTCCTCACACCCTCAGGAACTTCTTCATTCTACCTTTTCTCCTTCACCACTAATAGATAAACTATCCCCGTGTCAACCACTTCATCCATGAAGCGTTGCAAGGATAACAGGTTAGGATTCTTCTCGACTGTCTTTTTCAGTCCTTCCTCTTTGCTTGGGCGCAGTACACTTTTACGTTGCTGAACACAAAACTATAAGTGTTCTTTTGTCTGTCATGTTGGACAGCCCAGTCATACTGCCAAGGCCTCCCCAACAGAATATGGCAGGCATCCATTTCGACCACGTCACACCACAACCTGTCTTTGTAATTGGAACCAATCGACAAGGAAACTAGACAGCGTTTGGAAACGGTTACCTTCTTTCCCTCCTGCAGCTAGGTCAGTTTGTATGGGGTTGGATGCTCCTCTATAGCAAGTCCCAACTTCTTGACTGCCTCTTCTGAAATTACATTCTCACAGCTTCCCGAGTCTATCACAAACCTGTATACTTTTCCTGCCACTGTGCACTTTGACTGAAAGATGTTGTTTCTCAGCCACCCGTCTCCGCTGGTATCACGGGGAGTAAGGTATGCCCTGCGAACCACCAGTAATGGCCCGTCATCCCCTGTCACGAGCTCCTCCTCCAAGATCTCCTCGTCTAGTGGCTCGTCAATGGGGTCCTCTACGGGCTGGTCCATCTCCACCCTAACCATGACGTCATTGTCGATGAACAGACCCTTCCTGATGGCGGGTTTCGTGCACTCAGCATACTTGTGGCCTGGTTTGCCACATTTGAAACAACGGTTAGATCCTCCAGCAAGCGGTCTGATAGGATTAGGGTTTGGGGCCCTAGCAACCACAGCCCCAACAGGTCGTCCGCCTTGGACATTTTCTGCTGGTGCAACCCCGCGGTTGTTAGGAGCGGTCCAGGGTTGGGCATTCTGCTGCCGCTTGATCTTCCGTTCCAGCTGCAGAGCCTTCTGGTGAGCGTCCGATACTGAATAAATGTCGAACATGTTAAGGGTGTCTTGGTACTGGATCTGCAAACCCCCAATATACCTTGACACTAGATGGTCATCTATCTCCCCCAGATCGTTACGCGCCATTAACTGATAGAACTCAGTCGTGTAATCATCAACTGTCCTCGAGCCTTGGCGGAGATTCTGAAACCGCTGGTACATAACCCGAGAGTAGTTGTGGGGTAAGAACACAGCACGAAGGTGCTTCTGTAACTTCTCCCACGTGTCGATCTTCCTCTTTCCCGTGCGAGCACGGTTTAGTTTCAATTGCTTCCACCAGGCTGCAGCCCTGCCTTGAAAACGAGTCGCGACCAGAGGAAATCGTTTGCTGGCCGGAACCTCCTTGAATTCCAACACCTCCTCAACAGGAAAGAGCCAGTCTAGAAACTCTTCTGCTCTCATCCCTCCTTGGAACTCCGGGATGTCAATCCTCAGGCCCGCCTCCCATCGATTGTTGATGCCAACATGCTCCCATTCCTCCCTCCTGTATAGTTGTCGTGTCTGCCTCTCAGGCCTTCCTGACGGTTGCCTTTCAGCGAAAGGGTTCTCCTCCTCCTCTTCTTCTTCAATAGGACTGTCATCGTAGTCGTCATCCTCCACAACGCCCTGGTTAGGGTTTCATCGTTGTGGCGGCGGCGGCTGTTGTCGTTGTGGCAGAAGCTATTGCTGTTGTAGTTGAATCTGAATCGCAGCCACACTAGCGGCTAGGGTTTCCACCACCTGCTGTAGCCGATCTATCCTGTCATCTTCTCTAACCTCCTGGTTTGGGCGGCGTCTGGGCGGCGTCGTCTCTCAAGGATTGGAATTGAGCTCTGATACCAACTGATGCAGTCGCCAATGGAGATTGGCTGCTGCAACCTTCTACAAACCTGTTGATTCGAATGAATGCCAAGTGAGTAGGCAACAATCAAATGTTGATTCAACGAATACCGGATGATTGGGAGAGAAAGAGGCAAAGTTGCTCTCTAGGATTTTCTTTCATTCAAAGATGCCAAAAAGAGTTACAACAGTGTTCCTTAAATACGCAACAAAACCCTAGCACATAAAAAAGTCGGGCCTAGCAAAATAAAAGAAGTAAAATAAAAAGCCCAAAACAAGTGGGCCAAATACCAAAACCGGATTAGCTATTTTTGGGGCTGCTGTCGGGCTCAAAATGGCGTAGATATTTTGATACGTCGAGCGTCTCTCAGAGAGCTTTCCAACAGTCCAAAGAACGCTAAAATCGGACTCCCGTAGCAAAAGTTACGCCCGTTTTACCGGGCGAGTGACTCGGGTATACCGGCGCCCCCGGGTCTCCAGGTAAGCGTCAGCCACGCTATCCGCATCAGTAGCCCACTGCAATATCGTGACCGGTCGACTGCGTGTACGTGTACCGGTCACCACTGTGCAGAATCAAAATTTTCTGAAATTTTGTTTTGACGAACTCTTAATCTCCAACCTCCATAACTTCGATCTAAAAGCGTCAAAACCAAAAATCAGAGATATCCAATGTGTTCTAAACAAGTATATGTCAAACATACTCAATTTGTAGCATTAACCAACTCCTAAACACCTCAAATCTCAAAGATCAACCCTTAAACTTATAATGTTTCCCAAAAATGAGATTAGTATTCCTAATCCGATCTAGGCCACACGCAAAGGGATATAAACACAAAAATTACATCATCAATGTTGGAGAAGATTCCTTCTTCAAATCTTCACTTTAGAGCCTTCAATTTTCTTGATTCTCTCTTGAGTCTCCTATCCACCTTTCTCTCTTCTCTCTCTAACTCTTAATCAAAACATTAGGTATACTAAGATTAGGTTAACTATCTTAACCTAAATCAGATTTTTAGGCTTAGTTACTTCCTTACCCTCTGATTAAATCATAGAATTACCCTCATGTGCCATTATTCCCACTAATTTCTACTAATTATATTTAAACCTTATTTTTTACTATTAAATCTTCCTTTATAAATTCCTTTCACTCTATAATTCCAAATGGAAAGTCATATTTTTTAATCTCACCTTTGATAATTATTAAAAACATTTAAAATTAATAATTAGACAAGACGGGTATTACAGAGCCGATCCCCTATTATTTGATGCTCTGTCGATGTACAATCTCTAACAATTACCGTGGAACATATCTAAAGGTTCTTCCATGGGAGGTTGTCTATCCAAACATAGTTTCGGACCAGGCTCGCTGAATTGGGGAGAGAAATCTACAAGTATCTGGACTTTAATGGCAGTATGAGGTTGGTACCGAATGTTGAAATTAGCAAGCTCCACTTTCTACTTCGAGATTCGGTCAGACAAGTCGGCCTTCTTGAGCAAAGATCTGAGCAGATATTTGGTTAAGACTGTGATGATGTGGGCCTGGAAGTATGGAACCAGCTTTGTTGAGGCGAATACTAAGGCCAAGGCTATCTTCTCCGGAGGTAAATACTACATCTCGACATCCATTAGCGTCTTGCTTGAGTAATACACAGGGACATGGTGATGACACTCCTGCCAAACTAAAACCGAACTGGCTGCATGTTACGAGACAGTCAGATAAATGAACAACTCCTCATGATCTCATGGTGCGGTGAGCAGATGTGCCTTAGAGAGGTACCATTTTAGTTCGGCTAAGGCTTGGTACGATTTCTCCATCTATTGGAAGTTGCGTCAGTTGCACATTCTAAGGATGTTGAAGAATGGCTGGTATTTGTCAGAAGACCAGCTAATGAAGAGATTGAGTGTTGTGGCCACTCTTATCAATTTCTAGACTTCCTTGATTTTCCGGGGTGCTTGCAGATTCTGGATCGCAATGATCTGGGTCAGATCTTCCTCGATTCCCCTCCGGGTGACAAGGCAGTCAAGGAATCGACTAGACCTAACTCCAAAGGCACATTTCTATGCATTGAGTCAGAGATGGTGCTTCTTTAGTATACCAAACACATGTCGGAGGTTTGATAGATGACCCATCTCCTCTTTGCTTTTCACCACCATATCGTCTAGGTATGCTTTCATGGTCCAACCAACAAGACTCTGGAACATCATCGTGATCATCTGTTGATATATTGCTCCGACATTCTTTAGCCCAAAGGGCATCACCTGGTAGCAGTATAGTCTCTTGGGGGAAATGAATGCCGACTTTTCTACATCGGGGGGGAGAGGGGATGTTGCTATCTGGTGGTACCCCTGGTAGGCATCTATAAAGCTGAGACGGTCATGCCCTACCATTGCATCAACTAGTTGATAGATTCAGGAGAGAGGGAACGGATCTTGGGGCAGGCGTCATTCAAGTTAGTGTAATCTATACATACCCTAAACTTGCCATTCTTCTTTTTGACAACCACCGTATTGGCGAGCTAAGTGGGGTACTGGACTTCCCAGATCGCATTTTCTTCAAGTAGCCGATCCACCCCTTCGATCATTGCCTCTGTATGGATTGCCGTCGAACGATGGGCTTTCTTCACTATAGGCCGGGAGGTTGGGTCGACGTTGAGTCGATGGCAGATGAGGTCTAGACTAACCCCTGACATTTCATAAGGGGTCCAGGGAAAGACTTTAATGTTAGATTTCAGGAATAGGACCATCTCTTCTTGCTCGTGTTCCGATATGGCCGACCCAATGAGGAACAAGCCATCACTGCCTTCTTCGATCGAAACACGGACCAAATCTTCCACTTCTTTGTCAAAAGCTTTTATGCCAACGTATTCTAGCGTCGAAGAATCCAGGGTTTCAACTCAATGTACCTGTGCTAGTGCGGTTTTGCCTTTGATAGTTGATACATAGCATCTCTTAGATGCCATCTGATCCACGTAGATGTTTTCCTTCCCATTCAAGCATTTTAATCATACCACTTGTAAGAAGGCGGATGCAATGGCTTCCATCTGGTGGAGCCAATCCTGGCCTAGCATGGCATTGTAAGGGCTCAGTACATCCACAAGAACAAACTCCGTCTGCACTGTCTTGCTTTCGGCAGTGACCATAATGCTAACCCTACCCAACTGGGGTTGAGTTGAATCTTAAGAGAGGAACTTCGGAGGGGACTAGCTTGTCAAGTGAACTACCCAATTGTTTAAATAGTGGGTAGTACACCACATCTGCTGAGCTTCCTAGATCAATGAGGATCCTCCGGGCTAAGCAACTAGAGCGTCATTGTAAGGGAATTGGACCCTTTTAAGATCCTTCTCCGAAAATGTGATCTTCCATTTCTTGGCTGGATTTGGTCGTGGTAGTTTTGATGTCGTGCCAATGTTCATCGCCATTCTTCCGATCTGGCCCAGTCGGATTTCTTCATTGATTATCTGCTCGACTGCTTGATCATCATCCCGTAGATGACATTGATGACCCGTACCACTCCCTCATTGTCATGAGGGGAGGAGATGGTAGTCCGTCTACTATCTTCTCCTCGTCGATAAATTCTCAAAGCCTACCAGCATCCACTTATTCTTCTAAGAATTCTTTGAACGCCCTGCACCGTGTCATAAGGTACCCCATGTCCCAGTGATATGAGCACTATATGGAGGCGTTCTTTCCTTTAGGTTCCTCCATGATGTTTGGATGGTACCGAAAGTAATCCTCCTTCTCTATCTTCTGGAATAATTCGTAGATTGGCATCTTGAAGATCATTCAATTTGCTGCAAATTCGTCCAGCCGGGAGTCCTCTTCTCCTTTGCCTTGATGTTGTTGGCCTACCGTAGTGCAATCCCACTCGTTGGTCTGGATTTGGAACCAACGTTGGGCTCGGCCTTGAGCCATTTGGTCTGAACCTCCTCCAGTTTGTAGTGCTTTTCAATCTAGGACACTAGATCGCCAATGTTTGTTGGGCTAGAGAGGGTAAGGTATTCAAACAACTGGCTCTTGGGGTCCAATCCCATTTTGCAGGAAAGGACCGCTATATTAGGGGTGCATCCTTCAATTTCATTGTACACTTCCCAATACCGTGTTCCGTACTTCTAGAGGGATTCCCCTTTCCCCATCTAGAGTTCCAAGAGAACATCAACCTTCTTCTTCTGCTTTGTGCTTGTCACGAATTGGTCCAAGAAGGCCTGAGAGAGCTTCCAGAAGGATTTGATTGATTTCTTTGGCAATTTATCGAACCAGATCAGTCTCGGGTCTTCCAAGCTTGATGGAAATATTTTGCATAGGAGCTCGTCCTTCGTGATATAAGGGACATCATTTGCCTAAAGTGCAGAAGGTGTACATATGCATCGAAGACCGGCTCATATTTCTTGAACTTCGGGGCAATGTGGAGGTCGGAATGCATCAATAGACAGAAAAAATGAGGAGAAAATCAGCTGAGCATGGATCTGATACGCACAGGAGGATGTAGTCTGGTCCTCCCTTCTGATGGCATCCAACCTATCCCGTATATATTTGTGATGGGCAGTCTGATTCTTGTCGTGCGACCGAGAATGGACCAAAATGTGATGCTTGGCAACTGTATCATCATTCCGGCCTTTTATATTTCTTTTCTGCCTCTCGAATTGGCTTTCGTGAGAGGCTGTGTCACTGCTGATTCAATCTGACTCCCATCTCGTCGTAGAGTAGTTGATCGGATTGTTTCTATTACCAAGGCATTCAAAGGCTGAGGTACGGTGAGTGTCTCTATGGCTTGGGGAAGATGGCTCTTTCCCCTTTATGTGCCATTCCGTCTCTGAATCACAGGGCTGGGTCCGATCCTCTAGCCTTTCCCATACCGGAGCATGTTGGCAATGGTGCTCCCTCTTGTGTGGAGAAGGCATCATGTGGCTGGACCTCCTTCCCCTTGACCAACCTGCATCTCGGGCTTCCCGGGCCTGCAATTCTGCCTTTATCCATAGGATGTCTTCCTAGATGGTGAGGATTATGTCATCCTTTTTTGTCAATCTGCTTTCAGTGTCTGGATGTATTCCCTTGAACCATGATTCTTCGGGGGTCTTTCTGGACCACCTGTTCCTGTATCCTTGCTTCCTCCAGCCCTATCGGGAGGCAGAGCTATGCCATTCACGGTTTGAAGTATGATGGCATCCTTCAAATTTTATTGTGGCGGATTTGTTCCCTCTAGAAACTGAGTAGGAGACATTGTAATAGTGTGATTGATGATTCGATCGGAATCAATGGAGTTGCTCGGTTTCCCAGCAGAGTTGTCATTCCTGGGACCATGATATTTGATGGAGCTCCAAGACATGATTCCGATATTTTGTGCTACTGATGAGAAGAGGCCTGTAGTCAAATAACACCATTAGTGCTACACGGTACCATCGGACAGAATGGCACTCCGATGCCTAAGTCAAAAGTCTAAATGATAGAGCAAAAACCGAAGAGTACTGTAGCAAGGTGAAAGGAAAAAATGGCATATACCTTTCCCGTTATGCGGATCCCTCTTCTATATAGTAAAGTCTATGTTCCCAATATGGCATCCTATTTTGTGATCTATGACGCATTCCCTGGGAGCGTATTGCTCCCGTAATCTCCAGTCCATTACCGAGATATACGAGATCTTCCACGATCCTTGCTATATGCGCTGATTTGTTGGTCCATTACGATCTATGAGTTCTGGCAACTAATTGCAACTAGATAAACTATTACAACTGTCTAATATGTGCCATATGCATCCTAATGTCGATGGTCTAGCACCATCTGTGCCACCGTGTGATCCTATCCAAATGGGCTGTGGTCCGGAGACCCTTATTTCCCATACCAACAGAGTTCGTTGCTTATCTTGCTACCATAGTGGGCCTATGGTCTACCTAACCATGGTGCTACTGTCATTAAGATACGTCCCATGAGTCCATCACCCATACTGGACAGTCTTCCCACCATGGGCCTACTCCATTTGCCCAGCTCGAAGGCCTAACATAGTTTGGTTACCACACGCTCCTCTCAAACCAAGGAGATTTGGAGAAAATCTCCTTCTTCAATCTTGTTCCCAACACCATGGGCTACACAACCATGGGATTTTCGGAGGCCATCATAAAGAACCCTTATCTAGGGTGTGTCTGCTTCATCTCCTCAAGGTAGAGACTTATAAACTCTATGTGTTAATAAGCTTGTTCTTCTTTTTCTTACCCCTTGTTTCAAGCAAAATCATGGGTTTGTGTATATAAAGCCTTATCATTTCGATTAAGTTAAAATTTCTTGTTAAATCGTTGATGTTTTCATAGATAAGGATTTTCCTTGGTGTTAATTTCATATCCCCATCATTTCTTTTAAAAATCCTTAAATTTTATGGAAACACTAAATTTTGCTCTTGACCTATAAACTGGGGGAAACATGTATAAATGCTTTATATGGATGAATTGATTTGAAATACAAGACATGAGACTCTTGGACATATTTTTGAAACACAAAACTTTATGGGTTATTTGGAAGTCACATGAACAATTAGGATGTTTTTGCCCTAACTAATAATGAAATAATGATAACTTAGAAAGATTGGGTTTTCATAATGTGAGCAAATTGGTCTGGCTATCTATATTCGGGAATTTTGTTCGTTAAGTGGATTCGCACTCATGACATTGTGCAATGTGAGTTTGCACTCGGCCCTCTCGACGGGTCGAAGAATACAAAGACTACACGTAGTTAGTCAACATGCTTCTATCATGAAACTTAACCGAAACTCAATAACTCACTTGAAATTGAAAATATGATAAATATAGATTTGGACTTTCCTTGATATCATCAAGGTGATAGGAATAATAATAATGAACCTTCTTTAATTTCATTAATGATAATTTTTTGGACTCACTTGAATTTGTCAAGTGAAGAAAATTTATATTTGAAATGAAAGTGAAACTTTGGAATGAAACTTGAATGGAAAGATCAAATGGAAAAATGATTTGTCTAGTTTTAAAGTTTATGGATCCTCATGCATATATCATACTTTCTATGCATCGACACTCACTCATAATAACTATATAAACCTCAGTGTTTGGATTTATCTAATACACTTTGCCCAAGCCTCTATTTTTAGGTGTTGAGCCTCAATCTTGAATTGGAGCCGAATGATCCAAGGTCTTGACTAGCATTTGAGCATGACATTATCATGGTAGTTTAATAGGTTGTTTGTCCTATCATTTTGTTGTATTTTCTTTCTCTTCCCGAATGTTTATTTGTAAAAGTTGTGAAAACTTGTTCATATTATTGGATGTGAATGTGTCATTATGTATTTTCCATTCAGTATGTATTTAGTGTGAATTAATATGGATGTAGTGTCGTCTCTCTTATGATTTCATATTTATTTTAAAAAATGATTTGAAAATCTGGGGTGTTAGAGGGTCAATTGTTTTAGTCTTTCACTCCTAATTTGTTTGTGATTATGCTCACGTTCTTAGTTTACATTGATCTTGTTGGAACATTTTGAAGAAATTGATGTCACTTTGTCATTCTTGCTTCGAATGGACACAACTGTCTCTTAAAAGAGTATTAGTTTCTCCTTGTGCAATAATAAGCCATTTGGCCGAAAGTAATGCTAAAATAGATTTTGTATTTTTTAATATTTAACAAAATTGATATTATTTTTTATTAAAATTTTTGCATATTCTCATCCGTCTCGATGCGAGAAAGCAGAAAAGCTAAAAAATGATACCAAAAGTTAGAAAAAGTTCATATAAATTACACTCTATACAAAAATGACATTTTCACTATTTTAATTGTATTTTTTGCCTAGA